>VZSC01003601.1:109115-180798 GCA_013398225.1 Steatornis caripensis
GGGGGGGGGGGGGTTGTTCTGATTTTTTTGCTTGTTTGGTGGTGGGGTTTTTTGTTTGTTTGGCTTTGTTTTCTTTAAACCTGTTTTGGCCAGAGCACACAAGCAGTGTTTGAGGTGAAGTGGCAGGGCTTAGCTTCTGTGGTTTAGGAGTTACAGATTTGCTTTGACATCACAAATTACTACTGGTCTAAAATAGTGATTTTTGCCAGTATATTTTTTGAGTTGCCCACATCCCCAGATACAGTTGTACTTATACATTATTTCATATAAATAAATTGGAATGTCTACCTGTTCCATTTCACATTTCTTACTAATATATTTAGCAGCTGTTTTAGAAATGGAATTACTTTTCATGTGACACGTCTTGGATTTTTGTATATGTGAAAGCTCTTTGGGTAATGCCTGGTGCTGTATTGATTATAATGATAGAAATGTCAAAAGGAATAGATGGAATGGGACGGAAGACACTTAAACGTTTGATCTTCATGTGAATTCTTTTGAAGAATCAGAACTGTAGGGCTTTATTTCCCACTAAATTTGTAGGGGACTGCTGCAACTCTGTTCCCCCTTCTCTCCTTCTGTAGCTGCAGGTAAGTTAACTCAATTCCTTCACTGAATAACTTGTTTGATTTTTCTGGAATGAACTTCATTATTTGGTACTTTTCTTCATGAGTCTATCTCTGCTTTCCATTTCCACACCTCTTAAAGGTCTGGTAAAAAATATTTGTATTTGGAAACAAAAGATTAAATTGCATATTTCTCTTAGGAAACTGTTATTTTGGGAAGGTTATACCAGAATCAGCAATGATTCTTGTTCAGGTATTCTAAGACTAAAGTACATTTTCTACAGAAACTATTTTATTTTTGGCTTTCACTTTTTTTTTACCCCTAGACTTTTTTTTTTAATAAACAATGATGTAAAATAAGAACTGTTTTACTTAAAGTGCTTCCTTAAAAAAAATCTCTAATATTTACAGACAGTCCTAGGGTCTCTGACCCCAATATTCCCCTAGTGGCCCGTGAGATCATGCAGCGAATGATCCGACAGTTTGCTGCTGAATATACCTCAAAAAATAGCTCTACTCAGGACTCCAGCCAGCCCAATAGCACAAAGAACCAAAGCCTGCTGAAAGCATCTCTGGTCGCCTCCTCTCCCACGGCTGCAACTGCTCAGAACCCTGTGCTCAGCAAACTTCTCATGGCTGACCAAGACTCACCTCTGGACCTTACTGTCAGAAAGTCTCAGTCAGAACCTAGTGAACAAGGTAGGACTCTTATCAGTGTCTTGCATCCTATGGCAATACATTAATGGCATTCTTGTTGCAAAACCAGACAGTTAGAAGTTTGCACTTTTACATAAAATGTAAAGTGGAAAAGCGGTAGATGTTTTTATAATAAAATAATGACTAGCTAGATGTGGCTGGGAGAGAACAGACTTTTTGAAAGAATGTAGGCCCACAGGCATGGACGATTCTTCTGAAGAAGGGCAAAGGGGATGGACATGGTTCAAACTCTGGGGACAAGTGTGCTGTTCCTGCTGGGAGCTGCAAGAAGCAGTCTGCCGAAAGAGACTGTATGCTTGCTGATAAGACAAGTTCACGTGATCGTGAAAACCATAATGTTGTCTCCTTTCTGAAGAACAGTACACAGTCTGACTGAAGAACTGATTTGTTTTCTTCCTGGTCAAAGTGTGAAAACAGTATCTTTTAAAAGTCTGTGCGAAATTGCTTTGTGAAGGCTGTAAAAATAATACCTGTGAACTGTACAAAACTTCCAGGTTTATGCATTTGGAAGAAATATCTCTCTTCTACCTTAAAAATAGACGTGCTCTACAGAGCAGGTTGAATAACTTGTAACAGTGTTGCAGTGCTTGTTTTAATTTGAAAACCTTGCTTTCCATCAAAAATGCTTTTTAACAAGCAAATTCTGTGAGTGATTATAGTATGTGATTTTTTTCTTTTTCCTGAAACTGTTGAATAGAGGTTATCACAAGTGTATCCTACTGATAGGATTAAAATTAACCTCTTTAGAAATGTATTAATGTCTGAAATCATTCTATCAAAGTAGGCTGTCCATCCTCAAGGGGAAAAGGTGCTTTCAAAAAAAAAAAACTTTTGCTAGCNAACAAGCAAATTCTGTGAGTGATTATAGTATGTGATTTTTTTCTTTTTCCTGAAACTGTTGAATAGAGGTTATCACAAGTGTATCCTACTGATAGGATTAAAATTAACCTCTTTAGAAATGTATTAATGTCTGAAATCATTCTATCAAAGTAGGCTGTCCATCCTCAAGGGGAAAAGGTGCTTTCAAAAAAAAAAAAAGCCTTTTGCTAGCTACTACAGGATTATAAGTATCCCTTTATTCTTTGAACTGAACGTTTATGAAGTCTTTTATAAAAAGGTTAATTTTGTGTGTCCAACAATATGCAGCTTGGGCGTCTGGACACTTACTGCACTTACAGCACTCATTGAAAGTTGTCGCCACACTTCAGTTGCAAAACAGCAGTGAAAGGTTCTATGGTGTCTTTCTGGAAGTGAGGACCTGTACATATAGCTGACAGGCATTTGTTTCTAGCTAATTTTATTATAAATGTATTTCACGAATGTCTTTTGCATATATGTTTATAAATGTTAAGCTGTTCTCATTTTGAAGCTTTTTACTGGAGGCAAGAGGGAGAGAATCAGTTTTGCTTCTGTTGTTTGTTGGTTTTTTTTTTTTTTTTAATTAGAGGATTGTATGGTGAAGGAATAAAGCATATACATGGACTGTTCTTTAGCCACCACATGACAAAAAAGCTGTAAGATAATTTATAATGTTCATAACACTTGTTACGGAATTACACTTGTGCATATTAACTTATACAGTAATCTGTTTGCTGATGTAATTATTTTTTTTTTCAATTTACATTTGATGTAATTGGGAAGAGGTTTTGCCAAAGTTGTTAATGAGATATTTAAGAGGCTATCATGAAAGATTGTGAGTGGTGCTTTTTGTTATATTTCTGTTCTCGTGGGTTGAGGGGAATCCAGCTAGTTGTATACTTCTCTGTGGGGTATGAGGCTGGCCCTCGGACACTTCTATATCGTAATGACCCTTCTGACGGATGAAGCATGGATGCAGGTGCCTCTGGCAGCAGCCTGTGCTGTTCAGTATAGCCTCTTGAAAAGGAGGTGCTGATTGATGCAGTTTCTGTATCTTGTGGCTGCGTAAGTGTTGTTCAAAAGGAAAATCAAATTCTCTGCTTGCTTAAGTTTGGGTTATGGTGTGTTCCCAAATGCAGTGGGTGGAACAGCTTTCCGTAAGTTAATTCTAGTTCACTGTTTATCATATTTTTTCTCCATATGTCAAATGAGAACTTTAAGCAATCTGAAAGCCTTCTTACGTTGTTCTTGTGTTGGGTGGTATTTACTTGAGTAGATGGAATGAGCAAGGAGCTCTGAAACGTCTCTAGTTTACCTTGCCAACAGGTTTCATTTATTTTTGCCTCATAAATTCCTTATGTCAAAGTTTCCAGGAATTTCAGATGGCTGCGCTGCTTTTATGACAATGTTGCCCTTATTAAAATGACCAGAGTTTCAAGTTGTTTCAATGCAGCGGGAGCAAGGCTTTTCTAGCAAAAAGCACTTCCTTTTCTGTTGCCTAGAAATGCAGAGTTTACATAAGGGCTTGCAGAGGAGCATGGGTGAGTGTGAGGAAGTGCCATTAGTGAGAATGGAAGAAGCAGTCTAGCAGGAAAAACAATTTGGTATATGGAAGAACAGAGGGAGTAAAATGGCACCGTAGAGAGGGGAAAGGCAGCAGCTTTGCCAGTAGGGACCCGCTGGAGACATGGAAAAAAGGATGAAGCTAGCTGCTAAGTGAGGAGAAGCCTCACATTTGTGTGTGTGTGCGCGTGCATTTGAAAGTGAGTTTCTAGTGTGAAATTTGGGAAATTTCTAGTGTGAGATTTAGATCAAAAAAATTTCAAATGCTGGCTTAAAGACCCCCTTTAAGGGGGTACTGTCTCAGGAATTTGAAGATTCCCTCATTTTGGGACCACTGAGGGTTAGTTATGCACTGGGCTGTGTTGTTCCCTGAACTGTCACTTGTAGGTCATCTTTTATTCTCTGGCTCTTGTAACAGATGCACTTCTAATTTTGCAAAATTTTTGTGTGACTTCTGAGGGCTATGTTGAAGACACTTGTAAGCCAAATTGCAAATAAATCCAACCCTTAGTTTGTTTAAAAATAAAGTAGAAAATACTGTGTGCTAAATACGACTTTAGCCCAAAAGACTTGTTTTTTCAAGGGACAACGTGGCTGATCCTGCTTCTTCAAACACTGAAGTCATTCTTTTGTCTCTACAGACGGTGTGCTTGATTTATCCACTAAGAAGAGTCCTTGTGCCGGCAGCACCTCTCTGAGTCATTCTCCAGGGTGCTCTACTACTCCAGGAAATGGGTAAGAGAAAGCAACTTACTATGACCTTCTAAAACAGGTTTTTACTAAAAATGTGTGCTTACCGCCTGTTAATTTTAACTTACTTTCGGTGTTAACCTTCTGGAGTAATGTGTTTTTCAACTTGTACCTTTGGTAAATACCTTCACCCCACCTGCCAAATAAGAGTTGTTGCAAACTGAGACAAGTTTAACTTCCAGTTAAGAACTCTAATACCTGTTATTTTGGCCAGTTTAGTACTTAACCAGAGATCTTTCCATTACCTGCTTCTTGGGCTTAGTGAGAAGTGATGTCCGTGGAGATGCAAGTTCAGTTAAATACAACTTAGATTTCATTGTACTTAGGGGAAAGTTAGCTAACAGCAAGGTTTATTTTAGGGTAGCAATGATTTGGGTGATGATCCAAGCTGAATTAGATTTAAACCAGTGCATGCTGTTTGTTAATATTTCCTACCATAAACCACAACTTAAAAAAAAAAGGATGCTGGGGGAGTCTGGTAGTTCAGAAAACTTTAAATATGGCTTTTAGGGTTTGCAATTGTACTGTAGCATTGAACAAGTTTTTTTTTTTAAATTATAAAATATGTGATGTACTATTCTTGCCTTAATTAGTTCAAAGTGTGAAAGAATGTTATATCAAAAAAATTCTTTTAGGTTTCATATTTCTAATGATCACTGTTTGCGTACGTTTAGAAAACCTTTACTCTTAGCTAGGATTTAGTTAGTTGTACTGGAGAGACTGACTGGGAGTAAGAGGGATTTTGGGTGTTGATGAGAGAATTTGATCTTGAAGCTACTGTGAACAATAATTTATTTAGTGAAGAACAGAAACAGTATATGATTTAAACTGCTATTTAATTGCGGGATTTAGCTTTACAATAGCCTTTGAAAAACTTGGAATTTTAAACTAACCACCCACTACCACGACCAATCCCACGTACTGCTGACAACTGATTTAACTTTTGCATTTCTCCTTGGAAAAATGTTACTGTCTCAGATTTCTCCCTTCAAGATTACTTTTTCCATTTAATACTTCTATTAATAAAATTCTTCAATCCTTGTTTAAAACTTAGTCTTAATACTTTTTCACAGTTCTTTAGCATAAACCTTCCCCGCCAGCTCTCCTCTTTCAATTCTCGAGAGGTTATTTCCAGCTGTATTTTCCTAGGAAGGCAGCAGAAGCCATCGATGCTGTGTACTGTTTGTTCCTTGTTTGTGTATCGAGTAAGGGCCAAAGTCCAATACACAGGGATGACAGGGCCAGCATCTGGCACTGTCCTGGTGGTCAAGAGAGGATGCGGCATACTGTCAGCTGTGGTTACTTGTATGGGTGCATAGTCAATGAGGGTGACTGCAATCCATTTAGCATCAATGAAATCAGGTGTGACCCTCTGTCCTAGTTAGCTGCCAACACGATCTTTATTGAGGCACAGAACCACTGGTGCACATTCTGATGCTCATATGTGCTGTAGAAGGGGCAGAGAGTGCACCTTGCTTGAGAGAGTTCTCTGGAATAGTAAACTTTCATTCATTGCTCTGGATTTTGTTCTGAATCCTTCTGGACTCTTGTTACCCACTTCAACTATAACCTATTGCATCCTGGAGAGAAGCTAGTGGCAAATTTATCGAGCACTGTGTATGTTACGTGCCAGGTCCTTTCAGTGGATGTCTTTTCTCTAAAGGCTTTTTTTTTTCAGTCCCAATGTGATGTTAAAAAGAATAATGTAGCTTTTCAGCAGTATGTAACCTATCCTTAAATAATGCTTAGCTAGAGGGCTTTACACTAGCATAGTGTCCCAGAGCATTAAAATAGAATTGCTTACTAGTCTCTTTGTTAATCTGTATGTTGAACATGGAAAAGTTTGGGGGTGGATTTTGAAACTAACGTGAATCAGTTACTACAGGGGGCTAAGCAAGCAAAATACTAAAATACACATCTTTATGTGCAGCAGTAGTACTTTGTGTCATAGAAAGAACACTTGTGACAAAAGAAAAATGGTAAAACCACATAACGCTTTTTCTGCAGTTAACCCTTGATCTGGATGGCAGTTGGAACTTAGCATGGCTAGGAAAAAAGATCTGTGTATCAAATGAGAATCGGGCATGTATATATGCAATTAGTTGTTAAGAGAGCAACTTGGTAAGTCTGGTGTAAGGCAGCGCTTTCATATTTGGTGTTTAATGAAAGTCAAACAAGTACCTTTGAGGCCTGCTAAGCACTTTTTTTTTCATCCTGAGCAGTAATTCTTCAATAAGATGTAAGCGAACATCATCCAAGGTTTCCACCTATGTGTAGATACTGCAGGTGGCAGTCATATTTGCATGTTGAATATGTTGCACTTTGGCTTACTCTTTTATTACTGTACTTGTTTAGTGGTAACGTCACACCAGTAACACAGTTGTGTGTAGATCTATGGCGATTGATTACTACTTTGTAATTAAGGTGCTATTTTCAGACGCTTGCGCGAAGTCTTTTCTACTCCGAGAATTTGTGAACCCAACCAGAGACCAGCCAACAGGTTTCATTTTTCTTTGCCCAAAAAGCTTCTCTTTTTTTGCGAACAAGTTTTAAAACTGACTGATGCTGAGACTTTAAAAATAAAAATTTAAAAAACAAATTTAGAGAAAAATAAATAACACAAAAAGTGATGTTACCCAAGCAAGGCCTTCTAATAAAGGAGTGGCCCCCTCACCCATCCCTCCCTACCTGTGCAAGTCCTGCTCACATCAGTTTCCTTCCATCCAATTAGGCGACCTGGGAGACCCAGCCAGCACCATCCGGAGGGACTACAGAGTGGTGATGGGGTACCTCCAAGAAGCTTGCAGGATGGAACCAGGGAAGGTTATGGCCACTCCACATCTCTTAAAGTACCGCTGGCTCGATCACTCCAGATTAGTGAAGAACTGCTGAGCAGAAACCAGTTTTCTTCGGCTGCCAGCCATGGGCCATCTGGACTACAGAATCATGGACAGCACTTAATATTATCCAGGGAGGCTTCTTGGGCAAAACCACACTACGAATTCAATTTCAGCCGCATGAAATTCAGGGGAAATGGTGCACTCAGCAACATCAGTGACCTTCCTTTTCTTACAGAAAACTCTGCCTTTCAAAAAATGGCACTTCAAACTAAACAGGATGGGAAAAAGGACGTGAGCCATTCGTCTCCTGTGGATTTAAAGATACCACAAGTTCGAGGCATGGACCTTTCATGGGAGTCCCGCACTGGTGACCAGTACAGCTATAGCTCTTTGGTAATGGGTTCACAAACGGAGAGCGCGCTTAGCAAAAAGTTAAGGGCTATCCTTCCAAAACAAAACAGGAGAAGTTTGCTGGATGCTGGACCAGATTCCTGGGGCTCAGATGCTGAGCAGTCTACCTCTGGACAGCCATATCCCACCTCAGATCAAGAGGGAGATCCTGGCTCCAAGCAACCTAGGAAGAAAAGAGGGAGATACAGACAGTACAACAGCGAGATACTGGAGGAAGCAATCTCTGTGGTTATGAGCGGGAAAATGAGTGTTTCCAAAGCTCAGAGTATTTATGGGATCCCCCACAGTACACTGGAGTACAAAGTTAAAGAGAGGCTGGGCACTTTGAAAAACCCTCCAAAGAAAAAAATGAAATTAATGAGGTCGGAGGGGCAGGATGTTTCAGTAAAGATTGAATTAGATCCCCAGGGAGAAGCAGCACAAAGTGCGAATGAATTGAAAGATGAGTAGGGATGTTGTAGAGTGCCAATTACTTTGCAAACTGGGTGAGCACTACTGCATAGTTCAACCACCACTGAGCGCACCTGATTCTCCTATTTACTGCAATGCTCTTTCCTTTGCAGTTTAGCATAGACTTGTGTGGACACAGGTGAAAAGTGTGCTCTGGATGTCACACTTGTAAATTTTTCTAGCCTGGTATGGCACAGTTTCCCTTTTTCACATGTCCACTACCCCTTTTAAATTTTTTTTTTTCTTTTGCCTTTTGCATGTTTCTCTGTAATAGAGAGTTGAGTTACCTCACAAAGAATGCAGATCTGTGGAAGTGGACATCTTACCTGTAGAACCTGCCTGAACTTCTGGTGTTGAATTTTTCATGTCTACCTTTCATAGAAATACGTCCACTTTGTTAAACTGATACTCTCTTAAAACCAGGCTTTTTTTGAATGAGAATTGAACTGTCATTCTTCAAAATGTTTCAGAAATCTTTTTTCCCCTCCATTTCTTTGATCCAGTTGATTGAAAGATCTAAGCTAAATCAAGTTATATAGGAATGGTACCTCTCTTGAACTCAGAGATTTATTAGATGGATAATCAATTGGGTCTAATTAGGCTCTCCACAAGTTTCTTTCCAAATTAAACATACCATTCACTGTCTGCTTAGTGCTCACCCGGAGGGGAGGGGAGGGAAAACTTACTTACACTACCTTCAGAATATGTCAGTTAACTATTTGTAACACTACCTTCGCTGTAATTTTGTTTGATATTTTTGAAGGGTGATATTTAGACTCACCTGCTTGAGGATGTAGCCTTATCTCACGGAAGACAAGCTTCTCACGGTCAGGAGCAGTCAGGGTACACTAAATGATGTATTAGGGTATGCCTCATTATAACAGAACTATGGTTCTTTGTGACCTTTATGCTTTTTACAGACTTGATTCTGAGTTTACTAAACTATGTGGTTCCAACAACAAGTTTAAATGACTCTAATCTGGGGAAGGGGGATTTGTGTAACAAACTACTGTGATATTGCAAAAAAGAATAAAAAAAAAAAAGAAAAAAAAAGCCCAGAAAATAGTGATCTCAAACGTTACAACCTCAGTAGTCTGCCCAAATATCCACATTAGTGAAGGAGCTTGTTTAATGTTCAGGGAAGAAGTAAAACACTGGTAGCCTGATTTGATTCAGGCTCTGCATCATATCTATCTGTAATACTGTCAGGGTCGAACACTCGATGAATGGGTGTTTCCTTTTTAAATATTACAGTTGCCAGTAGCAGGAATTAATCCAAGTCCTGCTTTTTTTTGTTGTTGTTTTTTATTTAATCTATTTTGATAGTGGTTTAGCACATGCTAGAGTAAGCATTTAAACACCGTAAAAGCACTCCATAAACCACAAATCCAGTTTTTTTTAATATGATGATATCATTACCATCATATGGAGATCCAGGATAAGTTTTGTACAGAACTTTTATCTTTGATACTTTCTGCGGGAGTGGTCAGTAACTAGGTGGAGTTTACTGGACTTATCACAATATGACCAAATCGGAATTGCTGGTTCTTCAGGTAGAAACAATTTGGTCTTAATCTGTGCAAAAGGTAGATAGAATTACCATTTATTTTTCCCCATTTGCACAACCAAAAGACGCATTGGAGTTTTGTGTGAGAGCATTAAGTGATGTCAATGATTGAAAGTGGTTTCTCAAAGTTCATGGGAGGGTGTCCTAGATAGCCCTAGGGATGCTGAATGACTTCTGGAACAGTTGATCCTATTAGCCTCTCCCCTTCCCCAGCAACTTCATATTTTCAAAGGTTAGGCACACCATTGCTGTCGTTTTAAATATGCACTGCTCATTCTTGAAATGGACTGGGCATTTGGCCCCAAGTATACTTTTGTTTTTGTTTACTTAATATATTTTAGTACTCAAAATCCTGGTTCCTCGTAGCTCTCTAGTTGTCGTCTTGGCATTGAAAGCAGTTTGAGCTCAGTAGCAGTATATAAACTCTGCAATACGTTCCAGTTTAGCTGGTGATTGCAATAAAGGCGCAGTTAAATGTGTGGTTTCATCTGCTGTTGGAGGTTATGGTAGAAAGTTTGCTGCAAGTTTAAAATAAAAGAAGTAACACAGTTTTACTGTTCAGAGAGGTTTAACCTTTTGCAGTTGTCTTTATTTAAGCAACATGAGTTGAGTTTTATAAAACTTGTCACTGTAGTGTATGTGGAGTGCTCATTTTACTAACCTAAATATTTTGTATGTGTATGTTTAAGTGGGTGACAATCGTGCAGCAGAAGAATGGTGTGCCTACCCTTTAATGCTGCAGTTTTAAAAGAGAATATGTCTTGTCATTTTGGACTGTAGGCTAAGAATTGTAAATAGATAGTGAGAAGTTGAGTACTCTTTATTTGCTTTGGTTAGAAAGTGGATTTAAAAAAAAAACCAACAACAAACCAAACACGTAACTTTCTCAGTTTAAATATCCTGAGACCTGAAGATTGTAATACTCATGTCTGCAAAGCTTTTAAACACAACACTTGATCTGTGATAACTTAATATTCAGGTAACCTTTCTTTTCGAGAAGCTTTTGAACAACCATATTTCCTCCAAAGGTCTCTGTTTAAAAAGGAAAAACAAGAAAAAAGCGTAGATTATTTTTTAAGCACTAATTGCATTACGTTGGTAACTGCAATATAAAATAGCCATTATTGTTTTGTGAAGCATGGTTGAGATTAGTTAGTGGTCCCTTTTTAAAATTTCATGAGCCTCTCAAAAAATAAAAACAAATTTAAAAAAAAGCTGCTGAATATTCAAAAGATATATATTTTACCTTATTGTAGGTTTTGTAAATTTAGTCTGTAATATTCAGGTGCACCTTTTAATGTTAACTTTTTGTTTCAAAGTCCCATCTAATGTATTTTCTCTGAGGTGATTCATCACATAAGACTAGTATCACTCTAAGTGCTGCAGTGATCACTAATGTTTTGTTTCATTTTTCACTACGTATTTTTTACAGGCGCTTTCAGTGTAGCTAACTAGTAGTATTTGGAATCATTTTAAATATATGATTGGAATTAATGTTTGTCCATTAGCATGCTTAATTTTCTGCTGACAAGCAGTTTGCATGGCCAAAATCCCTGGTTGACCATATTTTGGTGTGGGAAGGTGTGGTTCACTGCTGTCTTCGTAACAAAAGCCTCGTTTCTCATGTTATTTCTGGTAAGTGGATGCTTATGTTACTTGGATCACTTAGACAGGAGAGAAGGTTTAAA
Organism: Steatornis caripensis; assembly: GCA_013398225.1. NCBI lineage: Eukaryota > Metazoa > Chordata > Aves > Caprimulgiformes > Steatornithidae > Steatornis > Steatornis caripensis. Next base: position 120,526 of record VZSC01003601.1, read on the forward strand.
ATCTTTCTCCTGCTGCTCTTTTGAGATCGCATTAACGTGTAACATAGACAAACTGCAACCCTGTAAAAATCGAGATGTCATTAGGAGGGAGGCCTTTCGGGTATTTTTCGTCACTAGTTTTCTCCTATTCCAGAGAACGTCCATGCGATGTAGTTATTGGACTTAACAGTATTGTTGTGTACTACGTTGATGTAGCTGAAAAAGCCTGACAGCAAGAAACTGTGAATAATATTTGTGGCAGTCTCTGAAAACTAGTTTTTCAGTCCAAGTATCATGAAGGAGAATCCCTCTCCCCTACCCCATCCTAGAAAAGTAATTTTATATTTTGTGTGTATAAAGTTTTAAGAATCAAGTTTCATATTGTACTGAAGTTTAGGTGTCGCTTGGTAAATCTTTGCTGCAGCATATAATTGAAGATGAGTAAGGCTTAGTGTGGTAGGGGTCCTGGTGTGGAGTTAATTATCGTACAGTTCTGGTGAGAAAGCCCAACATGTATGAAATGTGTCCTTTCTTTTTTATTTGGACTTGTAAGATGTAAAAGTGCTTTTTTAGAACTCTGACCTATTACAAACTATTACCTCACTTTCAGCCAGCTGGATCCTCATTCCACAGTGTTGTAGGCATTATTGTGGCCGTAATGCTTGAGTACAGCTATAGAGTTGAACGTTTCCAGTTAGGTATTGTAGGGACACGTATCTGGACTCATTTTTATTTCTGTCAGAGGATATTTTACTTTCTAGTCATTCCCTGTTTTGTTGGTTTTTTTAAGGCTCAAGACAGTTTCCTTTAGAATCTATCTTTTTTCCCCCCTATTACACAGGAGAAGTTGCTGCATAAGCAATACAGGTATGCCTTTACTTTCTTCTTGTTGCAGAACTCTCAATTTGATGCTTGCATTACCAACCCTATTGCTAGACCTGAAGTCGAACTCTGAATTTTTATGGCAATTGAAAAACAAATTATTTTTTAGCAAATGCAGGTGTACAGGTAGGGTAGTGCCTCTAGTAAGGGAGCACATTCAGCTTCTGTGTTCTGACGCAACTCTTATACCACCTTTTTCTTAGAGCTTTCCAGTTCTCAAGGATATTCCTAAACATGGGAGGTAACTGCACATGTGTTTAGACCGGTTGAGAGCAGACAAGGAATAGTCTGTGCTTTGTCTTGCAGCAGGCTGACGTTTGAGTCTAAATATTTCTTTCGTAAGAATCAGAGAGTACATTGCCTTCCTCTGGAAATTCACAGGGCCTGGCAAAGCAGTTCAGGGGCATTAGGGTTGAGTAAGCTTTGTATAGGTTGGAACAACTTTTTAGTTATGATTGAATCTCTTTTTTATATCATCTGCAACGATTGTTATACAGGCAAAACTGGAATTATTGTGTGTTTCTTTCCAGTCTACTTTGAAGTAATGCTCTTAAGATGTCCTTGAGTCTTATGAGAAGAACACAGTGTCCAAGGAGTGAAGGGAACACTGTGCCATTCCCTTTTTTCTCAAAAACAGTGTGGCTACATCTGTAATGTAAAGAGCTCTTTCTTCAGTGAAGACAAAATTTTAACTCTTCAATGTAAGAATGCATGCACCTGTTGCAGTCCAAACTCTTACAAAGGCAAGCTTATTAACCTGTACTGAAAGCTTTGTCACAATACTTTAAATATCTTAAATTCTCTGCCAAAAGTTAGAGGTAGAACGCGAAGGGTCGTTTCCCTCATTTTCATGAGGATCAGAAACTTCTAGGTTTTTACCCGCAAATGTTTCAGAATGTAATTTCAGGCTAGGTCAATATTGCTTTTTCTTGGCACCCGTCGATAATGTTGACTAATACTGCTTTAAAAAGCTGTACCTAAAAAAAAAAAAATGAGACTAGTTCTGGTATTATAAAGGTTTCCACTTGATCTTGAATTACATTAAAAAACCTCTGTGATTAGAACCTTCAGAAACCTGAAAACCTGTGCTGCTAGTTATATGCAGTTCTGCTGGATGTAGCAAATACAATGACCACTGCAGTTATTCATTTCTAATTATCCAGTGTATAAACACAATATACTGTGATCACTAAGCAGAGAGATATTGCGGACTCAAAATGATCTGTAGATGCCCTCCACATATACCAGGAAAAACTGTAAGTAGTTACAGCATTCCATTGTGCATCTCTCTCCCTCTCTCCTGTTCTTGCTTGGGTTGGGACCAAGTCTCTGTACCAGTATTACAGGAGCAGTTTTGGACTTGATGTCCTAATGAATTATGCTTATATTCAGGTATTGTTGTGACAACCGTCATATTAAGAGAGCTTTACTTAATCCTTACAAAAATCTCTTAGCCCGGTTGCAAAACCAGTTTTCCTGGGTGAAGTACTAGGAGAAAGGAGGGGGGTTTTGGCCTGTCCAGGGCATTTAATTCACTTTCTTAAAAATAAATGTCCCTGCCCTGTGCTTGTCTCTACCGAATTAGTCAGTATAATTTAGGACTCAAAGATGGTAACTCATACCTGATGGAGCAGGGATTAGGACACAGACTTTGTTCTGACTGGAGCAGGAAATGTTAATGTCAGAAAACAATTTCTATAGTCGTCACCTAGTATGTTCTAACTTAATGTTTTTTCGTACTCGGAAATAATGAAGACACAACTACAGCTACTGATACAGTCTATCAACTACTTGGTGCTACATTTCTCAAATATTTTTGCAGATAATATTTTTTATGCCTGTGTGAAAGCATGTAAACTTTACTGTCGCTATAAAAAGCACTTGTCTGACCTATTCTAAAGTACCAGAAAAGGGATAAATAACTGCAGCACTTTTTCTGTTACAATGCCAGAATCTTGATTAAATCTGGTCTTCAGGTTATGAGATATTTTAAATGTACAATCTAGGATCATTAACGGCTTTTCAGGTCAGATTACAAATTCTCTTGGGATACTAATCTGTCTTTTAAAGACTAGTACGACAAGATACTCTCTGAAGTTCAGGCAGGGGATGTATATACATGCCTGATATTTTTAACTAATCATTTCAGTAGGCCATTTCAGGGCTTGACATTTGGAATTTGGGATGATGGGTAGGGAAAGGGAAGCTTCCCAAACTGAAGAATCATTTTGGACCATTGTTTAATGTTCAGTTTGAAAACTATATCACAAGAAAAATGGGTAGGGATTCTTTCTCCCTTATGCCTTCAGGGAATGAGTAGTATTTAGAATCTCTGGCTGAAATTCAAGCCTTTTTACCATGTAAATTTTTAATATAAACTCATTGACATGCTTTTTACATCTGAGGACTGAAAATGGATCTTAATGTTTAAGTTGTGGAATGGTATATTTCTTAAATGAAGGGGGAACATTTAAAAAGAAATAGATTAGAATACCAGCATTAGTGAGCTTAAGGAATTTTAGTATGTAATAGCGAAGTATAGCAAAGTATTTGATTAAAAAAATTAATCTTGAATTGCTAGTCTGTAACTAGGTGCATTCTAATTTAGCAGGTGAATATTCTTTACTTATTGATATATGATGGGCTTTTTGCAAATAGAAACCTTTTATCTGAGTCCCATGTGTTGCTTGTACTGATGGGATGTATGCTTACAGCAGCTTACTGCTGCTTTAAAATGTATAAAATATGTTTTGAGTGTTTGCTCATAACTCTTTCTAACCTCCACTTGTTAAATTGTCAGACATTGGTATTTTATCAGTCCGCAATGTAAGTTTAAACTAATGTTCTTAGGAATCCAACTTGTACACACACTGTTTAAAAACCCTCAGGGACAGTTTACACACTATCCTCACTCAATTCAGGTACTTGTACTCTCTTCTTAAACCTAGCAGTGACTTGTATTTTGTTTTGCTTTTCTTTTGACGTGCTGATAGCACATCCTTGATGAATGTCAACTTAAAACTCAGTTCAGGTATCCAGGTATAACTCAGCCAAACGGATTTTAAAGCTGCATATTTACTCTCCAGCACACAGTGCCTCAGACACTTATAGTGGCATTCTGTATATTCAGTTATTACTACTGAGCAGATCGTGTGGGGGTTCCTGGTATGTATTGTAAGAAATTCCTATGTATATTATATAATATGTATTATATTATATACATATATAGTATATATGTTATCTTAAACTTATATATTTTAAAATGCCACTACTAGCCAGCGCAGCTAAAAATGAAAAACATTCCCAACTGCTTCTGCGAACCGCAGCGGCAGCTTCTTAACGTGGCTCTTGCTTCTCTCTCACCGTAACTACTTCTAACCTCAAGCACGGGTCCTTGGCTGTCTGACCTCTACACTCTAGTTATGCAATGTCCTTCGAGAATTCTGTGCACTGGCCACTGTGATGGAAACCAATGGGCCGGGAGTGCTTTGAGTTTATTAGTAATTGTTCTGCCAAAGTTGGTGTTTGTATGACAAGCATGTAAACCTGTCAGATAATCAGCAGAGGTCCGAGTCGGTAATGGTGTATGTGATCGCTTCCACCCTAATTGGTAGGACCAGACCCTCAGCAGGTGTCTCCTCTCTGATGCTGAGCACTGATTCAGAATGTGTTGGCACTTAACGTCCATAGTGATGGGCCCCCGTGCTGCGCTCGCGAGGAGGCGAAACTTTTAAGTCAAATCTGCTGTTCTGCTCTCTCAGTGATCTGTTGGCAGTCGCAAGTCAGCAACACCTCTGCTTTATTATTTGACACTTTACATCTAAAAAGTCTTCTCTTTCTATTTATGTAACCCATAGTCTTTGAAGAGTATGGAAAATGGCATTTCTCTCTGACCTCTAGAAGTTCAAGTGTCATGGGAAAAAAAAAAAAAAAAAAAACAGGAACCCCCCCCCCCCTTTACTCTTATGGACCTCATTTCAATATACTGTTTACAGTTTGACGGAATTGTATAATTTAATATTTCTCTTGTACTGTAGTTTATATTTATTTACAGATTTTTTTTGTACTGTGTGATTTGAATTTTTTGTTCCTTGCTATGATCAATGTTTTATGTAGTAGAGCACTTATGATCACAAATTAAGGTTTTTGGTTTGATTGCACTACATTAATTTTTTTTAATGCAGTTCTGATTTTTTGACTGGACTAAATAAGCTGTGTCTTAATGTATGTGATAAGTACTTTTAAATTTTTATTTCATGTGGTCCATTTATTTTTTGCATTGTATGTCAAAGCGCTAATTCTCTTGTTGTGCATGTGTAAGATTTAATGGCTCCATTGTATTATTTGACCATGTCATTTTGGAAACACATTCCCAGCTGTAACGTTGTGTATGGTAGTTTTCACTGGATGCTAGACTTTTCAAAACCACTATTCTTCTAATAAATTTTGTTGTGAAAAACTTTAAGGGGTTCCAGTTCTGTTGTTTTTAGTGTGCTTTCTGAATGCCTGCATTATTTGCCCAAGGTTATGAAATGCAAACTATCATAAATCGAGAGGAGGAGGGGAGGAAGTGAAAATAGAAAGTAAAAACAAATTCTGTCCGAAGGATCGAGCTTTGGAGTCTCTGTACTCCGGTTGTTTCTTGCCGTTAATAGGATTGGCGATAAAGCTGCTTTAGCAGCTGGGTAGGGAACATGCATGAAAGCTGAAACGCTGTCTTGTAGCAGCCTGCTCTCATGAACTCCCGTACTCTAATTTGCTCTTGCCTACTAGCCACCTTTAATTTCTTTCATGGTAAATAATTTATCCTGTGAAGAACGAACAATCTCTTGGGGTGGGGGAGGTGGAAAAAGTGATGTAGGTGTGTTCGTTGAGCACTCGGTAATGAGTGAAGGCAGGAACGGTGGTACTGATGGCCTGGTTGGGAGCCCGGCTGCTGCCCGGCTTGGCTCAGTTTGGCTGGTGGGGCAGGTAGCAGGTTGGTGTGCCTGAGCTGTGTACCAGAGGGCACCGGGCTGGGCTGAGGGGGGTCGCTCAGCTGCTCGCCTGCACCAGTAGGCACTGGGGTTGCTTTTATTCTCTCTGCAGCCACAGCCCTCTCTCCGCAGAGGGGGCAGGTCCCCAGCTCCCCATTAGCAGCTCCAGCAACTGTCCTGCTGTCCTGCTGTCCTCCTGCACAGGGACACAAGGCAAATTTAGCAGTGACACCGCGCTTCAGCTGGCCCTTGTTTGAGACCCATGTTTACTTTCTCATGACTGTACTTTGGGTTGAACTACTTTTGAGGTTATGCATTATTGATACCGAAATGCTGAATACTAAAAAGTAGGTTACAGTACGTGGTGTGTAATGGAACCCACATGAGTTTAGGCATTTCTGTTAACCTTTGTGTTCAGTCCTAGGATGATTTTGAGTGATGCATAGGGATTTCCTAGCTTCAGGAAAACTGCACACTGTCTAGCCCAGGTTTCTTTTCTCCTGAGAAGTTGCCTTTCTCAGCTTGTGCTTTAAAAAGTAGGTAATTTAGGGTTTGCATTTGCTAACGTGATTTTCCAGTGCCTTTTTTTTTTTTTAAGATCCTTAAATAACTGTTACATTACAAACTAACTATTGTATTCCTTGTATACTAATACTGGTATTAAAAGCAAAATGGCAAGGTAGCTGGGTGTTGTCATTAGTTTAGCTTTACTGGGCAAATCTCTTTTTAAAAAAAAAAACAACTTGGTTTGACTAGAGACTACGTCTTACACTTATTCAGGAATAGTGAGTCTTTATGTGCAAATAGCTTGAAAGCCTTGTGCTGTAAACTAGCATTTATCTTTTTTTCTGTGTGTCTGAATACATCTGTCAAATCTATGAAAATAGCCTTTGAAAGTGATGAACCATATTTCCATCTGCCATCCTTTAGGATGTATTACACTCTGCAAGCTTTTCCCAGAACATTTTTAATCGACACTTTTAGTCCTGCAATTATCAGAAATACCAAGTTTTTCTGGTTTTCCTGGAGGACTTGGTGATGGTCTTGTGCTGTTAAGCTGAAGTTGTTCAAAGACTTAAAGGAACACAGTCTCAAATTCTTCTTTTAAAGCTGTTTTCTGTAATACAAATATGTATCATGACGAGAGTGCACAAGATGTTGCACCCAGGCACAGAAAGAAGCATCCATTGCTGCTGTTGTAGAAGCAGAAAGGAAACCTCATCAGTCCTGTTGGGCAGCTAATTTGGGCTCGTTTTGACTCGGGATGGGTTGTGAGCTGCTCCATTTGCTGTTGGAAGAGGCAGCCGCCTCTTAACCTGCAGGAGCCTATCTGGTCACCTTCTGAAGTAACAGGTTCTTCATGGAGTAGCAGTGGACCGTACCCCCACGTACACCTGGAGTACTTCCTACAATCCAGATACTCTTGCAAATGTGAAATGAGAGGCTCTGCTGATTGCTCTTTTGTGAAAATCTGTGCTTCTGTGAAGGGAAGGGCAGAAAGCTTCAGGTCACTACCTGCAAGTGTTGGGATTAAGACTAGACCTGAAAGGAGGCGACTCCCTGACCTCAGCTGGAAGCATCTGAAACACTCTTGTGTTGGAAATCNTGGGCTTGTTTTGACTCGGGATGGGTTGTGAGCTGCTCCATTTGCTGTTGGAAGAGGCAGCCGCCTCTTAACCTGCAGGAGCCTATCTGGTCACCTTCTGAAGTAACAGGTTCTTCATGGAGTAGCAGTGGACCGTACCCCCACGTACACCTGGAGTACTTCCTACAATCCAGATACTCTTGCAAATGTGAAATGAGAGGCTCTGCTGATTGCTCTTTTGTGAAAATCTGTGCTTCTGTGAAGGGAAGGGCAGAAAGCTTCAGGTCACTACCTGCAAGTGTTGGGATTAAGACTAGACCTGAAAGGAGGCGACTCCCTGACCTCAGCTGGAAGCATCTGAAACACTCTTGTGTTGGAAATCAACTGACGTTTTGTGAATGAAGCTGATTCAATTAAGGAAATTCCTGAGCAACCAAAACCAAGGCCTCGTGTCATGGCTGCCTGGAGTCAACAGCAGCAGTGCAAAGCTTGCTCTGGCCTTCTCAGCAAGGTGGATCACCAGTGGCTTTCCTGCCTGAGCGTGCTGAGCTCTCTGATCTCCTCGAGGCCTCACAAAAGTGGGTCTGGGGGGAGGGGGAGGATTTAAATCCTGTTTCAGCAAGATCCTAATTTCAAATCACTAGTTTCTTAATCTGCAAACTGCTGCGTGTGCTCTGGCAGATGCCCAGCAATGGGTACGTGCTGAACTGTGGTTTTGACTAGGAGTGAGCAGCAGTTTCTTGGACCTGTTCAGGAATGTGGTCCGTGTACACAGGGACAGACCAAAAGCCATTTCAAAAACAGAGCTCGAAGTGTTAGGGGCGAATCCAGGAGAATGGAGTTTGATATGATGAAGAGGGCAAAGAGATTAAAATAAAAGTTTGGTTTTTTAGTATAGTTATTCTCAAGACATTTTAACAGCTGTTACACTGCTGGAAGGATCCCAAGTAACACCGTTTGTGGGAGTAGTTTCCCCTGATGTGGTACCTTTGATGCAGCCTCTGTGACTTAAAATCCAAGATGTTCTCAACTGTCAAGTAGGAAATTCAGAAGAAATCTGAATTACTTCACGCTTGTGAATTATGAATTAAGTTCTTTCTTGCCCACGTCCCCAAAAACCCCAGACAACGCAACCTTTAAAATCTCTCTTTTAGTATCATGAAGAGGGAGTACAAAACAGCTACATCTTATTTTTACAGGTCACTTTTAAAGTATCAGAATTTACAGGTTGTGTTGGAAAGAAAACTTCGGAAGCCGCCTCTTGCTTCCTCCTCCCCTGCAGGTGTCATGCAGCTCTGCAGGAGGTCTACTGAGTCACTTGACTGAAAGGCAGATTTTTGTATGAGATGGCTGCAGCTCAAATCTCCAGGAATTGTTCAAAAGCTCAGCTAAAATTAGCAGCACTTAATGTATATTTCAGAGCATAGAAATATAAGCACTGGTGCCTAAAAATGCAAAGGTTGCCTGTATGAAAACACAGCTGCATCTTCCTAAGGGACGGACCAGAGCCTCGGGCTGTAACCTACCGAGCACCCACTGTAACACTGTGAAGGACAGGGCAGAGGCTCCGGCTGCAGCCTGTGCGAGCCTGCGGTGGATCCGGCGACTCGCTTCTCCCAGCCCGTGTGGCGGCTCCTGCCTGATCTCCCTTGCTGCTTGTACCTGGGCTAGCGCGACCGCAGCTTGCGTGCCTACCTTCACTGGACTCCTGCCTCCAGGTGCAGATCAGACAGCCTTTTGCCAAAGGAGGAGTGGTTTGTCTGTACAGGGTTTTCAGCAAGCTGTCTGTAAAAATTATAGTGCTAAATAGGGGGTTTTGTTACACCTGCTAAGTTTGTTGGGTTTGGCTTTTTTTTTTTTGCTGACGTGCACCCAGATCCCCTCATCACATGTCCCCAATCCTTCCTGCCCAGCTAATAAAGTCTAGNAACCCCAGACAACGCAACCTTTAAAATCTCTCTTTTAGTATCATGAAGAGGGAGTACAAAACAGCTACATCTTATTTTTACAGGTCACTTTTAAAGTATCAGAATTTACAGGTTGTGTTGGAAAGAAAACTTCGGAAGCCGCCTCTTGCTTCCTCCTCCCCTGCAGGTGTCATGCAGCTCTGCAGGAGGTCTACTGAGTCACTTGACTGAAAGGCAGATTTTTGTATGAGATGGCTGCAGCTCAAATCTCCAGGAATTGTTCAAAAGCTCAGCTAAAATTAGCAGCACTTAATGTATATTTCAGAGCATAGAAATATAAGCACTGGTGCCTAAAAATGCAAAGGTTGCCTGTATGAAAACACAGCTGCATCTTCCTAAGGGACGGACCAGAGCCTCGGGCTGTAACCTACCGAGCACCCACTGTAACACTGTGAAGGACAGGGCAGAGGCTCCGGCTGCAGCCTGTGCGAGCCTGCGGTGGATCCGGCGACTCGCTTCTCCCAGCCCGTGTGGCGGCTCCTGCCTGATCTCCCTTGCTGCTTGTACCTGGGCTAGCGCGACCGCAGCTTGCGTGCCTACCTTCACTGGACTCCTGCCTCCAGGTGCAGATCAGACAGCCTTTTGCCAAAGGAGGAGTGGTTTGTCTGTACAGGGTTTTCAGCAAGCTGTCTGTAAAAATTATAGTGCTAAATAGGGGGTTTTGTTACACCTGCTAAGTTTGTTGGGTTTGGCTTTTTTTTTTTTGCTGACGTGCACCCAGATCCCCTCATCACATGTCCCCAATCCTTCCTGCCCAGCTAATAAAGTCTAGGGCTTGCTTAACTCGTTTTGGAATGACATTCCTAACTTTGAAAGGGGCTTTTATGGTTTCCTTTCTTAAAGCCGAGCCTTTGACTGTGCTTTTCTTCTCACTGAGTTTTTGGCTTTGACACTAATTGTTGAAAGTTACTCTGGCTCTGCAGGAGAAAAACTGACGCTAGGAGAAGCCAACAGCTTCCCCACACGTGACGTGGTTTTCATACACACAACTGATCGGTGTGCAGGGACCCTTGCTGTAGTCTAAGCCTGAGGTGCTTGCTTGGAGGCTCCAGTCGTTTCCACCATGTTCCTCTCCTAGATGAAGGTGGTGGTATGTTTTTTCCTGTTGTCACATGTGCTGTGGTCACACATGGTATCTTCCTGGGATTCCTTTCAGGTCTTTGAAGCAAGTAGCTGTGTTTGAGGTGCTAGGAGTGGTTTAAAACAAGCTATTTGCCTTTGAAAGCAGACTGTAAAAAAAGGCACAGTAGGATTCTGGTTTTGCATAAGAAGCTTTCATAACAAATGCACTCTGTACAGAAATACAGTTTTCTTCCGATTTCTAGCCATCAAACACCCGCGGTGTGAATGCTAAACCAGCCTGCTCTGTACCTGAAGTGTGTTCACCAGTAACAAAGTTCTCGTTGGACCATGGTGACAGCTGCCTAACCTCGCTGTTCGCTAGAGGTTTGCCTGGCTGTAATTCAGTGAGCTTTTCTGTTGATGCATTAAAAAAGTAGATTTTTGCTCCTGTTTCAGGGCCTGTGTTGGCTTTTCTCTAATAGACAGACACAAGTGTGTACAGTAAGGGTGACTGCTCGACTGCTCCTTAATTCTAGCGTACTTGCCTATACCCTTTCAAATCCTTACATTGGCGCCTTTGCTTTTGTTTGAGTGTAGGCTGGATTGCTAATTGATAAAAGCAGTAACTCTGGATTTAAAAGAAATACACCTTGCAGCTCCTTTAATGATCTTATTATTAAAGGAAGAATAATAATTAGTAATAAAGCTTAAAATCAATGTAACCTAGCCCAAAGTGACAAAGGTAGTGGCTTAGTGCTGCCAAAGAACGGGTTGAAGAGGTTTGGGTTTTGGCAGCTTCATCTCTTCTTTTATGCTTCTGAGCCAAAAAAAAAAGGACTTGCCTTGCGAGATTAATAGGAATAGCGAGGCTCCAGCAGGACAACAGGGAATCTGGCACTCAGCCTTTTGTGGGTGAACAATCCCCACAGCGTTCATGGTTCGGGCTCTGGCGTTGCCATCTGAATGCGCGTGTACCTCCGAGGAGGATTCTTCAGAGGTGCTTTTGCTGCAATTTCTGGGGACAGTCCCATTCTGTGTTTCTCTGGTCATAGAAAGCATAGTAAAAATGCCACCATGCCGTTAGGGCTGTGGTCTCGTTACCACTGCATGGTTAAGTGTGAGTTCATTTCTCTCAGCTTTAAGGGTTTGCATAGTGCACTTATTGTTAATATGATAAAAACTGTCTGTGGTGCTTGATGGGCAGCATGTGCTAATGGGCCGTCATCGCTGTAGTTTCCTCTGGGAAGGTTAGGGAATCATTTTCCTGCTCGTGGGAGCAGTGGGACCAGGGAGATGTGGAAGTCAGAGGGAGGCAATCTGTGAAGGCATCTCAGGGCGATCTGCCTGGCCATGGTGATCGCTCCTTCCTCGCTGCGCGTGAGGAGTGATGAGTCACTGCTGCTTTTTCCCAGGGATCTGTTCCTTTGCACGCATATGCCATTGTTGATACTTTTTTTTCCTTTTATTTTTCTCTTTATGGCAAACCAGCAATTGATGAGTTTTGTCCCCAGTATAAAGAAACAAACAATGCCTATCGTTATGCTGCAGGAAGGAAAACTGCTCAGAGATAAAGTACATTTTAACTGTAGCATCCAATTATAAAGGGTAAACTGCCAAGATCGAGGATGCTTTAAACATGTTAAATAATCCCAAAGGAAACTGGGTGTATTAGTGGTGATGGCACGTTACATGCTAAGCAAGGTATAGTTCCCTGCCTCAGTTTGCCATGTAGCTGGACAAATACCGGATGTGTGGGGGAGATGAGAGCTTTTTTAGTGGACATTAGCTGTGGTGAGACAAGGTTTGTATTTGTTAGTCTTCCTCTAGCATTTAGATGTGCGATGATTTAAACAAAAGAGAAAAATAATTGTGGGCTAGGATACCAAAGTGAATTTTTGAGAGGAGAATAGACTCTCTTAAGGCAGGGAGGAAGGACAATAATGTGTAATGACAAGGGTTAAAAAAAAAAAAGAGATGATGTGAGGGATGAGCAGAAATGGAAGGATGAGAGGTTTGAGCTGAAGGGGAGGGGTGTGCATTAGCGCAGAGGAAACCTCTCTCCACTGGAATGCATAGAGACGTTTTCTGCCCTATGTTTTGGTTTCTTAATAGGTATCTGACTGTAAAATTAACCTACATCATTTAATGGTAGTTGAATGGCAGTTAAATTAACCCACTTTCAAAATAGAGCTTACCTAGCCCATCAGCTCTGAGACAGCCTCGTCCCCAAGCATCCGGGGCTGCAATCCGCTTCTCTGCCTTAACCTATTTCCCAAGCAGCCAGCCAAAGTGGTGCATCAGAAACAGGGTTTGCTGCTCAGCCTGGCAGTTGACAGAGAATACAGGCGCGTATCAAACCACTAATTCCTATTTCACTAGGCATTTTCATGCAAGGAGGTACAGCGTCGGCATGTGGGGAACGCTATTAGTTAGGAGTTGTGATACTGTTTCTATTAACAGTGTGGCCTTGATTATCTGAGGCCCAATTATCTGAATCTCCAGGTTATCTGAAATGGGGTCATATCCCCCAACATCTGTTAATTACACCCAAGGTACCCTTTGCTCTCAAAATGTCTTCCACTTCCCCTCCCAAGCTTTGGCAACTGCGTTGTGCTGAGGGTCTTTAGCTCTAGCAAGTGCTCTACCTAATTGCTGCATTTACTTTTTCATGTCCATGTCGGGAAAAAAAAATATCCTGGATATTTGCAGACTTTGGATCCTTGAAGACGTCTAGAAGTAGCAGGCAGTGGCTGTGTGTGGCGATGTGTGAGCTGGAGCGGGACCAGCAATGTCTGCAGAGAGGGCATCGGCTGCGTTTGGGTTTTCTTCCACCCTGGAGGTGCAGCCCTCCAGTATAGGTGCAGCGTAGGAGGGGAAGGTGGGATTTTTCACGGCACAGCATATCCTGCTCCCAAGCCTTCATCTACTGCAGATGAGTGCACCTTTGGTGGGCATTCGCCTGTTGTTGAACCTCTGCGGTTGCAGTGGCTCCAGCTGACCTGTGTGTGCATGCCCGAGGGCTGGGATGGGAGAGCTTTGTCCGCTATTTACTGCAGGACAGACGAGGAGCTGACAGCAATGGGCTTGGGATCGGGGAGGAGGCCATATGCCTGCCTCACCTCAGGTCCATATGCCTGCCTCACCTCAGGTCCAGAGCCAGCGTGTGGTCCCAACTCACACTGGGACTGTTAAAGATACAGCATCCCTCCCTACTCCATAGGGCGGGTCGCTGTCGTTCATTCTCCCTTGCCTTAACTGGGTGCTGCTTTTTTTAAAACATGTGCAAAGGTGTGAAAAGCCTTGTTAAGAATTCTTGGGTTTGTTGGGTTTTTTTTTTAGCTCTGCACACTTTTGTTATCTGTCTTCTGGTGCTATCTGTTTTTCTATCTATCCTGGCCTTCTGGTGCTATCTATCCTTTTGGAGCACCTAGCTCAGGGAAGATGCTGAGTACTGCCTCAGAGAGAAACACTCACGGTAATTTTTTTTTTTTTCCCCTTAAAGGGAAGATCCCAGATGTCCTTGATAATTAGAAAAATTAGCAGGGACAATTCTGGAAAGGCTTTGAAAGCTAGTATGTAGAATGATGTTTCCAACGTGGTAAATTTCCCTTGGTTTTAAAACAATAGCTCAGTGCTAAGGTTTTTAATTAGTCATTAAATATTGTATTAGAAATATCACAAGTGATGATAAACTACTATAGAATACGGTTGGGTTAGTTACCTGGGGAAGGTGGGAGTGGAGGAAGCTATGACAGGAATATAAAAAAGATAAACTTATTTGAGGTTGCTATTGTTTTTTTTAAATGTAAACCCAACTTTGGTTTGTTTGATTTTTATTTGGCTACAGGTGGGGAGAAGGTGATTTTTAATGCTTAACTACTTTCAGAATAAATGAACAAGTAAAAGACACTACTCTGAAGGGTTAAAAATCCGAATCTGTAATGAATGTCTGTTGTTTATCCAGTCAGTTGGCTTATTGTACAGCCTGGATACCTTGATGAATACATGCAGCTGACAAAAACCCCAACCAAACAAAACCCATCTATAACTTGTTTCTTCCTGCTTTTCAGTTGAAATGCAAGTTCAATCCATCCCCACACGCGTCACCAAGGATGGCGTAAATTCAGGGGCCTTGAGAACTCCGCAGCAACATTTCCATAGTTATTTTGGCTGTGCTTTGCACAACTTTGACTTTTAATTTAGAGAAGAAAAATGCTTTTTCTCCGTGCTAGCTGTTCTGTGGAGCCTCAGCTCTTTCTGTGCCGCTTTTCTATTTTTTTTTCAGTGCAGCGAGAGAGAATTACTGTAGCACCCACAGAAGTGTGAAGGGACTCATTCATCTGTGTGGGGAGTGTTAGGTGCCAGGCATATTTCTGAGGATTGAAATACAGGCATTTAAACTGGTGCATCCAGTGTCAGCCTTTAACTGGGGCTTTGAGAGATGAGCTCCAGAAAATCTGGCCGCGGTGGCTTACATGGCTGTTTTGCCCATCCCTTGCAAGGGATTGCTGCATCCCAGAGCGGTGCCAGCAGAAGGGAACGTGTCCCTTCACCTCCACCTCTCATACCACAAGGTCTTTGCTGCAGCTATGAGTGAAGATGGGTTTGAGCATGATGCCATGTGTCAAATGGAGCAGGGAAAACGCAACATGGATTGCCTTTTGCTGCCCTGGGATAAAAATTTCAGGCAGAGAGCTGGCAGTAGCCGTGGCTCTGAGTCCACTGCGGTGACATCTGTGTGGGCTGCCGTGAAAGACCCAGTGCCGCCTCCTGTCTTGGTCTAGCACCTTTCCCCACTGGCATTCGCTTTCGCACAGCCGCTCCAGCAAGCCGAACCGGGGCTGGCAGAGAAGTCATTCCTCCTTTCCACTGGGCGAGACCCTCGTGTGGCTCTGCATGCAGCGTCCCCCCGATGCTGGGGAAAGCGAGCCCACCTTTGGCAACCTACAGCCACAGCTGCTTCCAAGTGCGCATTTAGCACGCAGGATTCACAATGCCCCTGGGGCAGGGGTCAGGTCCCCTCACTGCCAGCGGTGAGCGAGCTGCTTTTAAGAGGCTGCTCCTCCTTTGCAATCTCGCAAAATGGCATTTCTGCTCGCCCTGAAAAGTAAGCAAAGTGGCTGAAACCAGCAGGGCTGGAGCTGCCACCGAGGGCAGCGAGACACGCTGCCTCTGACCTTGGGGTGAAAGTGGGCGTGGTCAGTGCTTCGAGTTCAGCTGATGGACAGCATCGCTCGCAAGTTAGGCTTTCTTCTTAGCCATCCGCGTTTCTCAAATCTCCACTTTTAGCCAGGTTTCTAAGGCACCCTTCGGCTTGGCGGAGTACTCCAGTGGTACCTCTGGTTTTGGGTGGTGCGAGGCAGCGCTCCACCAACTGGCGTGGAGTCAGCTGTGTGGCAGCCGGAGAGGGAGGGGACAGGTCATCCAGGTAAAAATATTAAATTGGATTTTATAAGTTTATAGCTATGTTTTGTTTCTTTCGCAGAACTATAATCCTGATGCTTAGAGTGGTCTGAAAGGAACAGAAACACTTAGCCTCAAACTTTTGTTCTGCTGCTGCTTCTTGTTCCTCTGAGGTGCAAAACATAGCTGTAAACTTATAATCAATCAAACCAATGTTCAAGGGCTAAAAAAAGAAACCCAAAAAGGGCACAGGCTTCATGTTCGATAGTGAGAAACTTGGGGTAGGCAAACCAGAAGATTGCAGTTCGCAATCAGCAGGTTTTCGGAGACCGACATCCCGAGTAGGTTGGTATAAACCAGTTGATTTCTTTCTCCCTCTCTTTCTTCTCCCCCTTGCTCCTCCCTGCTAAGTTACACTCTTGAACCACAGGCAGGCTGGGCTACACCTAAAGCTCCATTTCTGGCATTCATAAGCAGAACAAGCGCCATGTCACCCTGCTGCACCCAGAAAAGGGGAGATGTGTCAACCCCACCAGTGGCTCAGGGGCATGACAGGAGCTGGCGCTGCAAGGAGGGGCAAAGCTCCTCGGGCTGCATAGGGTGAAATCCAGATAACCTGGCCTTTCCTCCCCGTGCTGTAAATCCTATACCTGTGCAGTCTATAGGTGTTACAGACAGACAAACCCATGCCTTTCCCCAGCCCCATCATCCCCAACTGCGTGGCCTTTGTTGGAAGCCCTGCGTCCCCCCCCCCAGCAAGAGCTGGGGGAGGGTTGACTTCAAACTCCACTAAACAGTAGAGGCACAATGCAAACAAATGTATTGCAGCACGCAGCTATGCAAATAGCTTTAGAGCACAGCACGTTTTCCCCAGTGTTAATTGCTGCACCGGCAGGGTTGCGTAGCAACAGCTCCGTTTGTGTCTCTGACAGCTCCTGCCCCTTGATGCCTCTGACACCTTCTGCAGCAGGCGGGGAAGGATGAGAGAGCAGGGCTGCCCTAGGAAAGCTAGGAGGGCCAGCAGGTAGTGAGGGGCTCAGGTGATAAGATTTGCTTGGGATGCCAGGGTGTCTTCTGCTGGCACAGGGCGACACGTGCAGCGAGGCTGGAAGCGTGGCATTGCAGCGCAGGAGCAGAGGAGCCTCCAGCAGCCGCAGCCTTGTGTAGGCAGTTTTCAAGGCTGGTGGCCAGAAAGGGCAGACCTGCCATCTCCCAGGCTCTGCAGGGAAGCTCACTGGCATGTGGGTTGTTTCTCCCGTCGCAGGGAATCTTTCTGGGTACCCCGTACAGGTTTGTGACTGCACTTGCAGCTTGGCTACAGGCTTAGAGGGTCCCCAGTGAGTCGCCTCACCCCAGCCACGGAGCTGCATTAGGCTCTGTCTTCTGCAGCCTTTGAGAGCTCACACATTCCTTGTGTGCACCCAAAACTAAGAGAGCCTCAGGCCGAGCTTGGTGGGAAGGCTTGAGTGTGGGCACCGGGAGAACGCTGCAGACGCTACAGGCGGACCCAGGCTCCCTCGCATGTCTGCTGAGCCCAGCCCAGCTGCTGCTGCTGGGCTGACCGGTGCCTCCCAAAAGGTGGCCTCTGCAGAAACAGGGGCGGCTGCTTCCCAAGAACAATTTTTCCTCCTGTTTAAAACCATGTTCGCAATTCCCATCCTCTGCATTTGCCAGTTGGTCTTCAGCTCCCGCTGCACGTTTGCCAGCAGGGCTGAGGAACCCCTTAGTACCCAGCACCCTCCCAGGGAAGGCTCTTCAGCTCTGCAATCAGCTCTCCTCTCCTCTCCTCTCCTCTCCTCTCCTCTCCTCTCCTCTCCTCTTTTCTCCGATAAGCCACATAAATACATAGTTTCTCTGCAACAGTTTACACAGTCCGTAAGAAGTCCTGCCTGAAGCGTGGGGCACTTGAAATAAACTCTTCTATTACATCTGAGCATGAAACAAACTCTTCTCTGAAACTGCCTTAAGTAGTGAGAATGCAGGCAATCGTGCGGCCATCAGCTGCCAGGCAAGAGAATGGCCATGGGCATGTTTTATTTAGTAGTGATAGCCAGAAGAGAAAGGAATGGTGGGAAATGCTGGGCAGATTAGCAGGTCCTGGTGAGCACAGAGCTGTGTCTGGGAGATCTGGGGATGGAGAGGCACAGGCTGTGGCTCAGCACCCTGGGGGGGCAGGGAGAGGGAGGACCAAGGTGGGTGGGATCCAGCCATGCTCAGAGCCCAGCTGCAGCTGGCGGGGAGAGCTCTGCCTCAACGTTATCCTCTGGAACTGAGAAAAATGAGATGCTGCCTACAGCACCCAAATAGGGGTGGGCTGGGGAAGGAGCAGGTGAACTCCAGGTGAGAAGTTGCGGCCCATCTTTGAGCCAAAGGGCTGTGAAAGCAGAGAACTCCAAACGCCTGCAGAAGCAGGGGAACTGTGTCGCTGAGTGTGAGATGGATCTCCTAAGGACAAAGGGCATCAAGGCTGAATGGATTTATTTCCTTTATCAAGCAGGAAAAATATTTATCTCTGTTTTTTAAATTTACAGCTTGACAAACTGTGTGTGTCTCAGATGATTGACTCTCTGAAGTACAGTGGGGCAACTAAGGTGAAAATGAGCACCATGGCCTCAGTCACACTTCAGAGGAAGAAACTAGGTGAAAGCAAGGCAGAAATGCCACCTGGAGCCTTTAGGACCAGGGAGCCCAGGTCCTCTCTGCCATACAAGCAGGATGTGGGTCTTTTCCAGCCCCATACGCTTGTGCAAAGCAGGCGTCACCTGTGACCAGCTGCATTGGGCATTGCGCTGAGCAACTGCAAGGCGAGGGAGGACTATGCCCAGCCACTTTGGTCCCTTCTCCCAAACTAGAGACTCGGTACACAGACCCGCAATCTCCTCCCTCACCCAGCCCGTAGCTCGCCTTTTCCTCCTCACCACCCATCCGGGCAACCACTTTGCCTATGCCACGGGCTCTTCCTTTGCAGCCGTTTTTTGCACGTAGCACTTGAAGGCACCTCGGCAAGGAGGGAGTTGGCTGTTTTGCCACCGTAACCTTCCCGAGGCTGCCCCGGAGCGTGGCGGTGGCGTGGGCCAGGGCAGGGCCACACCTCTGCTGCTGCCGTTATAAATTCAGGCTCGCTGGGGGAAGATGGCTGCCGCTCTTAGGAGCTGGGCTTGTGAGCAGGTAAGAGGAAAGCAACCGCCCTCTTTGCAAAGGTGGAAAAAAAGTTGTGCTGAGCTCTGCTTCTTCACAAAGCCCCCTGCTCCAAGTCCTCCTCTTACAGGGGGGGACTAAAGATTTTTTTATCCCCTTTGTTATTCAGCAGGGCAAGGGGAGGAGCTGGGCTCTGTAAGAGATCCTGGCTGACATAACCCTTCCTATGCAGGGCTCTGGAGAGGGGCCAGGTTGTACCTGAGCATTTTTATTTAAACTAATCCCAGGCGTTGCAGATTGAAAGTCATCGCAGCACCAGGTAGAACCAGTTGAGACGGTTGCTGGAGGGCGTTTTTCTTGCCTGGGTGTAGTAAAGCAGTCTCGAGGTACGTTGTTTATCGCTAACCCCGAAAGTATGTTCTGGAGGTGCGGGAGCACATTTGTTGAGCTGAGCTTGCTCAGCCTTTCCGGGTGGTTTTGGGAAAACCCTGCCCAAGAAGCCATTAAGGAAACTGAGTGGCTGTGATTGAGAGGCGAAGCCTTGTTAAGCTTAAAAATTTTGGCAAACTGGAAAGCAAAGGGCTGGCTAGCAGATGCTCAGGGCAGGCTTGGCTGCAGCCTAGCATTTCTGGGTGAACAGGAGACTGAGTGCCACCTGGCCAGCCCAGAGCCAAAGCAGCTCCTGGGCGCCTTTCCCTGCCCTTTGCTGAGTTTGGGAGCAGACCCCATGAGCTGGGGGGAGCAGGTTGCTGGAGGTGCCTCTCTGGCTGCCACCAAGCACAGCCGGCTCCGGTCCCTGGCTTTCCTCTCTGCCGACGGCTCCCCTGAGTCGGGGCTCTTCCTCCCTGTCCGCCTGTCAAGCCCTGCTGCTGCCAGCATGGAGAGGGAAAACCCACTCCAGATAAAGCTGCTATTCTGCACCCTGGCCCCAGACCCTGTGAGAAGCGTCGCCCTCCTTGACCCAGCCGAGCTAGTAAGGTCGGCGTCTGATGGTGCGGCGGGGGAGAGCAAGGCTCTTCAGCAGGGGAAACGACTTTCACTCCTCCGGTACAAGGCCAGGAGGTGCAAAGTGCAACCATTACTGCAAAGCAACCTGGCGTTGCTGGCAAAGATCCTGTGCCAGGCAACGTGGGTGCCAAGGTGCGCAGCCCCCTCGGTGTGGTGGGGACTGGGTGGGAATAGCCTGCGCTGCCGTTGGGAACAGATACGGTCTTGATAACAGCACCTGGCATGGCACTCCTGATGAGTTCATGCAAACACTGGGTAATTATCCCTTAACCTTTCCACCAATAAGTCCTAATTAATTGCCTCTGCTAAGCCGGTAAATGATAATCACCTCAGTTTGAGAGCTATCTAGTGGCAGTATCCTGAAGCCAACGGTGCTGTAGAAGCACACCTTTCTGGGCGACTACTGCATGTTGGCAGTCAGCCCATCAGCTGCAGAGCCACTTTATTAAATGGCAGTAAATCAAAGGTCAGTGCAAATGGCAAGGCACCACACCACGCAAGGGTGCATTGCTGCCTGCACATGCTGCAGGCTGGGAACTCGCCAAAATTTCTGCACTGATTTCAGAGGAGGCTCAGATCTGCTCAGTTTGCCCTAGACCCGTCCTGTCCTGCCACCGAGATGTAAGCAGAATTTGAAGTCTTACAGCAGTTCAAGATTTCTGGCATCTGGCTGCCCGGCTGGGACACTGCTCCGCACCCACCCAGCCTGGCTGTGCAGGTCAAGCATGCAGAGGTCTGCAGTCATCCTGCTGGGCCCCCAAAGTGCTGGGCCTTCTACGCCGGGCACCATGCAGATAGATACTAAATCTGATTCTCACTGGGAAATGTAGGTTTGCTTTGAACACAGCACATGTGGCTACACAACAGGACATCCCAGGCAGAAGTGTAATTATGGGTGCTGTGGCAGTGGGAGACAAAAGTGCCAGTCCGTGTCCTGCCAGCAGTATGCATACATGAGTGTGCATGCTGAGGACTGAACGGATACCTGCCAGCCTCATGACAATAGGATGCTTGATCTCACCTGGAGGTCAGGCAAGCGATTTGCCCGAGTGGGAGGAGAAGGGTTATTCCAGTTTTGCAGCATAAACTTTTATTCCCTGGGACATGTTACTGATTGCTTCTCTCTTTGTCTCTCTAGTGAGGATGCAGCAGAGACAATAGCAATAGACTCTAACAATCAGCCGAAGTCTCCACTGGAAAAGTTTATGGTCAGACTGTGTACACATCACCAGAAGCAATTCATTCGTGTGCTAAACGACATATACACTGAAGTACAACCAGACTCTGAAGGCCAGCAGTTGTCTGAATCCGAGAGCATGGAGGCCTCTACTTGTGGCTCTGGTTGTAGCCAGCGAAGCACTGAAAATCAGGATAAGGGTGCTACTTGTACTGAAACAAAGCCCCCTTCTTCCTCGGACCCAGGACAGCTGGGGTCCGACGGCCCCCTGCATGTTACAGGACAAGCCCCGAAGCAGCCGGCGGAGCTGAAGTCCCTGGACAGAGCAGAGAGCTCCAGTCCTGCTTTGAGAAGGGACTTCTCCGAGCTCCCCGTCACCAGGCTTCATTCTGCTAGTCCAAAGGATAGCTCCACCCAAGGATACCTCAACACGTTGAACTCTTCCTCTTTGAATTTCCGTCATGCCGCAAAGAGCCTGGAAGGGCAGCAAGCCGCTGGACACGAGCAAGAAGCCGGTGTCAGAAAGTGCGAGGACAATAAAGAGCAGCTAGCAGGTAAGACTCTCATGGAAGGTTATATCTCGGTCAAAGTGGCAAATGTGAATGGCAGTGAGGACAGCTTAGACGGCTGTCTGGGGTCCCAAAAGAGCTCTTTCAGAGCTCTGCCGGAAGAGTCCTGGGATCCTGGCTTTGCGGTGACCGCCCCTCGCAGAGCTGACAAAGAGAACACTTTGCAATGCAGCTCAAAAGCATCTTTGCACCAAGACTTAGACGCAAAAGAACAAGATGCGAGACCAAAGCAAGAAAACCACCTGCATGCCGTGGCCAAGGGCAAGGCAGGCTGCCACCTGCACCCAGCCGACAAGGGCCCACTCGACAAGTCCAAAGAGGGCTGGCTGCCCACCGGTGCCACGCCAGCCGCCCACCGGACCCCCGGTGGGCACCCCCGCGCCAAGGCAGCCTCCCTCAGATCCACTCGGAAGAGCAAGAAGGCGTCAGGCCTGAGGATCAACGACTACGACAACCAGTGTGACGTGGTCTACATCAGCCAGCCCATCACTGAGTGTCATTTCGAGAGCCAGCGGTCAGTGTCGTCCCGCAAGACCGCGAGGAAGAGCACGCGGGGGTACTACTTCAACGGGGAGTGCTGTGAGCTCCCCACTGTCCGCACGCTGGTTAAGAGCTCCCGGGCGGAGGAGAGGGGGAGCGGCCCGGCACTTCGAACAGAGACCCTCGTAAGTGCTAAGCCACCCCTGGTGCTCTCAGTGGGGGGGTCTGCAGGAGCAGGACGGGAAGGTGAGAAGAGGATTTCCTTGAGGCTGCTGGCTAAAGGGGTACTAGCCAGCCGAGAAACAAAAGAGAGAGCTGAGCCGAGCTCTGTGCAGCCCCGGGGTACCCGGGCACTGCGGTCGAGGGAAGCTGCCATGGCTATGCCCTTCTTCTCCCTCTCTGCTCCACCCAGCCCCCAGAAAGAGGACAGCTTGGCCGGCTCACCACCCCCCGGCTCCCCTCCTGCCGAAGGAGCTGGGACCAGAGCGGGAGGCACTGTCCCCTGGGAGGCTGGCAGCAGCCTGGTCTCCTCTGGGGACAGCAGTGGCGGTGGGCAAGCTGCTGGTTTTGCTCCCCTTCCTGTCTCAGAAGCACCCGGCGGGGAGGAAGGTTGCCCAGGCTCTCACACACAAACTGATCTGCATCTCCCCGCCAGCCCAGAGCCAAAGTCCCCCTTGCAGCCCTCCACCACTGCGGACACATCACCCCTGGTCCATGATGGTGCTAGGGATCCTGCCCAGCTTCCAGGCATGGAAGATACGGAACCCTGCGGGCTGCATCTGGCAGAGCCCTCCCCATACTCTCCAGGCCAGCAGGCTCCTGATGAGGCCCCTGCCACCACGGTCAGGGAGAGCCCCCCAGAGCCCCCTGCCGCCTTGCAGTGCATGGATGTGAACACAAGCATCGATGCTGAAACAGAAGCCGAATTATTGGGCATGGGTGGTGATGACTCCTTTGAGCAAGAGGAAGCTATGCCAGCCAACACAGGCCTCCCCGAAATCTTGGAAGGGGAGGCAGTACAGAATAACAGCCCGGCAGGTGAAAAAGAACCCGTTGAAGGGGAAACGCCGCCTGAACCTGACAGCTCAGACACTGCAGCAAAAGACTCTGTCTCTTCCAAAGACAGTCTAGACAAGAAGCGAAGGAAAGGCAGGAGACAGCTTGTGGCATCAGACCGACGTCTCCGAAGCCAGCAATCTCAGTCACCCACCGAGGGCAGTGCTGAGGACACTGATTCTTCCAGCTCTGTGCAGCTTCCTTGCCTTCAGATCAAACTCTCCAAGAGCCCTGGCGCTAAGCGGTTCAAGAGAGAAGTGCAGCTGGATGGGGCAACGTCCCTGCACTTCCCAAACGACTGCTTCCCCAACGTGCTGCCCCAAACCAGCGAGGGGCCGGGCACCGGCCACGCTCCAGAGAGCATCACTGAGCAGCAGCCAGGTGAGGAGAATGGTGTCACTACCAGACAAACCTATAAACGCATCTTAATGAAAGAGACTGCAGCAGAGGGAGGAAATTCCTCTAAAGACAACCCCCCTGCTAACAGCAGCCAAAGTCAACCAGGTGAGATGCTGGAAATCAGCATCCAGGCTGATTCTGAGAAGAGAAGCATTCTCCCTCCAGAGAGCAGCGTGCTTGCAAATGATGCCGAGCAAGAGGATGTGAAACCAGACAATGCCAGCGCAAAGGATGAGGAGAGCTCTGACAGTGCCATGGACACGGGCAAGCTGGAGAACTACGAGCTGGTGGCCAATTCGCCTCCATGTCCCAGCAGCAGCGGTGGAAGCAAGCACCTTCCAGCAAAGGTTGCAAAGCATAAAAAGGTCACCCTGCAGTTTTATAACTTAAGACATGCATCCGTACCCGTAGACACTGCAAAAAAGAGCACACCAGGGAAGGAGTCTATGCAAGCGATCCCCAAACAAAGGGATGAAAGCAGTTCAGGGAATGACGACTCCCCAGCATTGGAGGACATAGACACAGCTGACAGCAAACCAAAGTTCATGGAGTGGTGTGCTGAAGAGGAGAACCAGGAGCTCATTGCCGAGTTCAATGCCCAGTACATGAAAGTTCAGAAGGGCTGGATTCAGCTGGAGAAGGAGGTGCAGCCAACCCCCAAGGTAAAGAACAAAGCTGACAAACTGAAAGAGATTTGGAAAAGCAAGAAAAGGACACGGAAAAGTAGAGGCTCGCTGGAAGTGCAGAAGCTTTCTCCTGTCCAGATGCTGTTTATGAAGGCCTTTAAGCTGTCCGACATCTGCCAGTGGTTTCTGGAGACGACTGAAACCAGGTCTCTAGTGATTGTGAAGAAACTCAACACCCGTCTCCCAGGTGAGATCCCCCCCATCAAAGTCCCCATGCAGAAATATTCCTCCTCCAGTCTCTACCCCAGCTCGGTGCAAGCTGAACGTTTAAAAAAACACCTCAAGAAGTTCGCTGCCACTACCCCAGCTCGGAATAACCTGAAGAACCAAAAGCTTTGGGCCAAAATTCGGGAGAACGCTGATAAAGCAGAGGCTGAAGAAGCCGCTGCTCCCAGCCAGACATCTCCCACGGATGGCAGCACTGAGGACCTGAGCGAAGACAAAACCATCCAGCCTGCCCCCAGCTTGCCCACGCAGGCCAGCACCAGGATCCTACGCAAGTACTCCAACCTACGGGGCAAGCTGCGAGCCCAACACCGCATGGTGAAGGTAGAGAAGAAGAGCGATGGCCCAGGGGACCACCCATCCCTGGAGAGCAAGCAGAGCCGGAAGAGCGTGTGCATCAACCCGCTGATGTCTCCAAAGTTGGCCTTGCAAATCAAAGCAGATGCCTTTCCCGCTAAATCTCCATCAGTTGATGGGACGGGGAAGGGGCGGAAGGGGAAGAGCAGGTCCCAGGAGGACCCCTCACCCAAAGCCGACCTCCAGCTCAGCAGGAAGAAGAGGACGCTGAAGGAGAGCGGGAGCACCCAGGAGCGGTCCAGCTCCTCCACCAAGGACAAGCTGCCTGCCAAGAAGGCCAGTAAGATCAAGCATTCGGAGGTCAGCACGAAAGCTCCCGCCACCCGAAAGCAGGCTGCCATGGAAAGGAGCAATAAGCTGGCTAGAAAAATGTCTTTGAAAGAGAAGAGAGCACCGAAAAGGCAGCTGGAGAAGGTGCGGCTCCCCATGCGGAAGGGCAAGGAGAACACAAGCAGACGGGCTGTGCTGCTTCCCAGCCATGAGGAGCTGGCCAAGTCCCCGAAGCAGAAGCCCCTGGGGGAGTCCTCCACACGATCGCAGAAGATGGCCAACAAGAAGCCCAGTGGTGGGAAGACCCTGACGAGGTCCATGAAGAAGATGCAGGAGAGCAGCGGGTCGCAGGGCAAGAGGAAGCTGAGGGCAAAAGTGGACTGTTCGCACAGCAAACGCTCGCGACTGGACCCAAAATAGCGAAGAACCGGTAGCCATGTACAAAACTGATGTATAGTAGTAACCCTTTACCATGCATTAACTAAAGCTGCTTTTATAAGCTGTAGCAAGCCTTTAAAAATCCGCAGTTAAAGGATAACGCCCGTGATTTTAGGCATCGGCAGATGTGTCTTGGACAGAGAAGAGGTCGGCCTGTCTGGCTCTGCTGTTCAGAAGGAAGTTTCTGCAGTTTGAATGTTCCTTGGGTTTTTTTAAACTTGGAACCAGGCAGTTTTAGTTAAAAGTACAGTGCCTTATTTATCACTTTAAAAATA
Organism: Steatornis caripensis; assembly: GCA_013398225.1. Classification (NCBI taxonomy): domain Eukaryota; kingdom Metazoa; phylum Chordata; class Aves; order Caprimulgiformes; family Steatornithidae; genus Steatornis; species Steatornis caripensis. The sequence continues at coordinate 146,458 of VZSC01003601.1, forward strand.
AAAATAAGAAGCTCGTCTGTGTGATTTGGAGGCTTGCGTTTTATACTTGAGGCACAAGCACTTGTACTGTAGCAGAAAGAAAACCACCTTCGTGCACATGAAGTAGCTTTCGGCAGCCTTTGGGTGCACGCAAACATTTCCCTTTCCTTCAGAGTACTCCTTCTGTCTGTCTTCTTAGTGGCATTTAAAGCAAAACCAAAACCATTTCCCATCAGCCAGGGGGAGAAAGGCGAATCTGTCCTTTGTCGGTTCATTAGTAGCAGCTGCTGGTGTCTCATACTGTTACCTGCATAAAAGTATTATTAATTAGCTACTGGTGTGTGTACTGCTGATGGCTGCCTCGCTCCCCCGTTGCACAGCCCGTGGGGTGGGGAGGTCCCGCTCAGGCGGAGGTGGCGGAGGAGATGCTGCACGTACCAGGCTGCCGCATCCACTGCTGCCAGCCAGGCACGCTGGGCTGTATCCATCTTTATTTCTTGCTGGCTTCAGGGATGAATTGGTCCTGCCATGCCCTGCTTTTGGACAGATCTCCTTCTCCCGTTTTGCTGTGCTCCTGATGATTTCTGTGGTCTCTGACAGCAAAGTGGTTTCCGCAGCGCTTCGCTGAATGTTGACTCTCTCCCTTTTTACAGGCTCGAACTCCTTCTGATCTTGGTGCTCTGCAGAAGGGGAGCCCTGGCCCTCGCCCTGTGCCCTTGTGCACGTCTTACCTAGCACCCTCCTAAGACAGGAGTTGCGGTTGGAATAGGGCTGGGTTAAGGGACTGACCTAAGTTTATTTTTTACTGTAATTTGCCTTTCATCCTTTTACTAGCAAAGTGCAGTTAGTTTGTCCTTGCTTGCATCTGGTGCTGTGGTGTCTGAAAGCAGCCAAGCCTCTGCCCTGTCCTGCACGTCACCTTTGCGGGGCTCCTCTGCAAGCCTGTGCAGCACATTTAAAAGCCAGCTGGGGGTCTGCAGTGGCAGAACAGGGTCACAGTGCTGAGCACCTCTGAGAAAAACCCCTTAAAGTGCACAGAGCGGGTAGCTGTGCTGGCTCTGCCGGGCAGAGCTGCTCAGCGGCTGAGAAGGGACTGCTAAGGTCTGCGCTCGGGGAAAGGACTCTGCTCAGCCATTGCATCTCCATGGCTTCACTTTTGCGTTGCTGCACAAAGTCCGTTCGCATGAATTGCGATGCAAGCTTCCACCCGTGCAGAAAGCAATGTCTGAGAGCGCACTGCGTGGGCTCTGGGGTCACCCGACCTTTAACAGCCGCTTGCTGGTCCTTGCTCAGCTCCTTGTCCCTGCTCAGAGCAAGGCCACGCATTCGAGAGACGCCTGACCTGGCGGCAGAGGCTGGGGAGGGCTCGGCTGCAACAGGAATTGCTTTTCACGGTTGACATTGAACGCCAGATCCCAAAGCCCGTGGGCTGGATGTGGAAAGCAGATAATCTTTCATTGTACCCACTTAGTACCGAGGATGAAACCAGGCATCTGAGATTCGCACGCCCTTCGCAGAGCACCTCTGGCTCTCTTGCAGGTACTCCCTTCCCCCAGCGCTGACGCACACGAGTCTGCAGCACATTTTCTCTTACTATGAAATGGCTGATTTTAAAAAAAAAAATCCTTCACCTTTCCTTTCAATCGTGCTAGAATAAGTTAACTCTCTGAACAGCTAGGAAGTGATTAAATCTAGCCTGTCAGTCCCTGTACAGATTAATATGAAATTATCTATTACTTTAATTTTTACTGCATGCATTAAATATGTCAAACGTTCCATCAGAGAAGATTTAAAAGCGTTTCAGGAGAGGTGTGAGGCAGGAGGGCACTCATGGCAGTTAAGTGACTGATCTGTACCCTTCTTACAGGTTGTCTTTCCCTCTTGCTTCTCCCTCTGCACTTACAGTACTCCTCTAACCTCTGGCTGGGGCAGCCTCTCCGCAGGCACGTGGGCCCAGGATTTCCCCTCCTTCCCCTGGGCCGGGAGTGCGTGCAAAAACCCTCTTACCTCTGCTTCCCCCTTTCCCCGTCCTTCACCGTGGCTCCTGAAGCGCCTGCGCCGGGCTGTGTGTGCAGAGCTGTGTGGGGCACTGTGCACGGAGCGCTCCTCGGGGCTTTCCCTCTCTCTTGCTCTCTTTCATTTTTTAGCTGCTGGCAAATGCAGGCTGTCCAGCTCTTCATCTTCTGTGCTTCTGGGAGTGGGAACCTCGTTAGGATAAAAAAAAAAAAGCGAGTGGAGAGAGGCTTTCTGGATGGGATGCTGCTGCTCCTGGCTGCCTTTGTGTGCCCTGGGGCTCCACCAGCACCAGTTGGCTCAGTGTGGCAGGGGTGGGAGGTGGCAAGCGTCACGCTGGTGCGGGAGCAGAGCAGCATCTGGACGTCTGTGCTAGTCCGGTGCGCACTGCTTGGTTAAGGCGATGTTGGGATCAGCGCGCTGAGGTTCTTGTCAGTGTCCCTGCCAGTTGTCAGCTCCGGATAGGAATGGCCAGGAGCCTTCATGGGGAGAAATCAAAGATACCAAAAGGACAACCATATTCCTCCCACCCCTTTGAGTTTCCAGTCTCGGCCTGTAGTTTTCTGTCATACTGCTGTGCTTCAGCTTAGCTGGATGGAGACTTCCTGTGCTGAAGGCCGGTCCCTGTAGGATGAAGCCCTGTCAGCAGATGCAGTAGGAGTCACAGGGCTCCAGGAGGGACCAAGGTGGCACTGGCTCTTCTGGACAGTGTGTAGGCAGCAGAGCCTGAGACTCAGAGCACCTGCAGCTTTTCCCAGGCTTCCATTGCCTCCCTGGGAGATGCCAGAGGCATTCATCGAGCCCTGGCTTTCCCATGTGAGATCCGACGTGGCCTGCGCAAGAAGTAATGCTCACGAGATCCGTGCAGAGAGCCTACTGACTTTTCACAGGAGCTCGGCTGTGCCTTGTAGGTGCGAATCTGAATTTCTGCGCCCTTTAATGAGGAAAGGTAGAGGGGGTGTTTTTTGTCAGGATGGGGCTGAAAAGAGGGTTCTGGGCTGGGCTGTGGGTTGTTATCCTTGTCTTCAGAAAGCAAATGAAGAGAAAGCAAATAATTCTGCGGCCTTTTCAAATGAAACTATTTTTAAATACAATTTCCCCAGACCACTGTTCTCAGGGCTGGTCCCTGGCCCTGCAGCCTCTGCAGGGCTCTCCCTGGCTGGGCACATAAACCCTGCTCGGAGCTGCTCTGCTCTCTGCCTCCTCCTTTCCTCCTAACAACTCTCCCTTATTTAAAAATTACAGTTTTGAGGAAAACTAGAGTGATTCTTCTCTACATCGTGCTGTTTGTGAGGAGCTGGTCGGGACGTTTCCTCCTGCAGCTGCTGCACTGAGTGGTGGGTTTAGCTCGTGCCGGTAGCTTTTACAGAGAGCAGGCTTGCTTGCCAAGGGTGGGTATGGTGAAGCCATCACCTATGGCTGAGTTACTGCAGCAAGCACTTGGGGCATGACCTCTCCAGCCCACCTCAAGGGGGGAATATTGGTGCTTTAGGACAAGTTCTCTGAATTACAGATTGGTGCAGTCCTTTGGGTTACCCCAGGGGAGGATGCCCCAGGGGTGATGATCATCTTTAGAAAAGCATTAAGGCTTTGTACTCTGAGGAAACCCCCAGCTCCTTGCTGGGCTCCTTTCCTTGCTGTCGCTGCTCCTGGAGATGCTGTCTTTGGCCCCTCTGCCTCTCCTGCGTGCATTCTCCACTTCACAGCAGTAGTAGCTGCCAGGTCTTGCAGACTACAAGACCTGCTTTTAATGTGCTTCGCACTTGCTTTTGCGAGTGCTTTATTTTGGGGCAGGAATGAGGAATGCTGTAATTTGTTGGAAAATTAAATTTCAATGTAATTTGTTAGCAAATTAAAGGGTCTGCTTGTGAGGTGAATGCCTGGCAGGGTGGTATTGCCTGGGTAGCTCCATTTTCTTTGTCAGTGCTCAGATGTTTGAATTTTTTCTCCTTTTCCTTTTCCCCCAGTCAGTCCTTGTGTTGCATTACTCTCTTCCCGATTGACTTCCCAATTTCTTCTCTCCACACAGCCACGTTTCAGCTAGAACAGTGCACAAGAGACACAAAAATAAAAGTAGAGGTAACACCATATATATCACCTGTTGCTCTTTGTTAATGGCTTGGGATGTGCACTACTCGTTTCTGTTTGTTCTGCAGTGAGGCAGCAGTGAGGTGTGCTGCTAAGGCACGGCCCCTGCTTTAGTGCAGCCTGTTTCCAATAAATGCAGCTTCTACACAATGCAAGGGATGCACAAGGAGCTGCATATGATCTTAATGAATGGAAGGAAATAAGCAGCACAGTTTATCGCCTTATGCCACCCAGGCATGGAGTGTGTTTCCATTTGCTACAGTGCCGAGCTGCCCACTGGCACTACCGCAGTGCCATCCTCAGCTCCGCAGCCTCATTGCACTTCTCCTTACGTGGGCCACCCCGCAGCTCCCTGCTCTGCTTCTTCAGCTCCGGATTTCAGCGCAAGTGCTGCATCCCACAAAACAGACCTCTCCTCTTTCTGTTACTTTGGCTTTCCTTGCTGGCCATTTTCTCATCCTATTCTTGAAACTAGTGTCCATCCCAGCTCCCCAACCCACGTACCAAGATCAGCATCTTCTTAGCTCTGCACCTCCGCAGATGACCTCACTGTCCTTTTGCTGCCAGCCTCCTTCTCTCACTTGCATGGTTACCTTTTCCTCTCTCACCTTGTCATCGGCAGCTCCAGGTCTTCACACTTCATGTGGTAGGAATCTCACCTAACCTCTGGGAAGGGCTGGGTTTGCCGAGCTCAGAGTCAAAAATTATCTGTCGGGGGTTGAGGGCTGCAGCGAGAGCAGTTTGAGCCCAGGATGGTTCCTTTTCTCTGTAGCTGTTAGGTTCTTGTCTAGCAATGCTAGCCCTGGAATGGGTTTCCGTGCTGATGGCATGCGTGGAGTGTATCCAAGCTGTGCGCGTGTTTATATTCATCCCTAATTCATTACTAATCAGGTCGGTTTTGCTTGTGTTTGCTGTGTGCAGTGGTGTTTCTGTGTTCAATTGCCAACACATCAGTGAGGCGCGTTTGCAGCAAACCTTCTCCAAAGAGCTGGCTAGCCAGCGCGGACACTTTCAGCAAACTTTCCACCACGTTGCTGATCAGCCTCCATGAGCAGGGAGAGCAGGATGAACTCATCCCCGCTGCTCTCTGCATCCCTGTCCCTCCCGTGCGGCGCTGGACCGAGTGGGCCGGCAGGCTGCCCGAGCTGCTTTTTGCCAGCGCGCGGATGAGCAAAGCTGCAGCCCAGCCCACGTCCCAGACGCTTGCATGGCACCTCTGGAAATGCCAGTGTTTCCGAAAGCTCTGCCAGCCCCTAGTAACCTCCTGGGAAATAGAGATGCAATCTCAAAAGGACACGGATGTACCGCTGCCCTGTTTTTTAAGACTTGCTGATGGACAGTTTCTCTCTCCAGCTCGTATTCTTTCAGCCTGACAGCTGCATTCCCAGTTGAAGGTGACTGGGAAAGCCACGGTTCCCAGCCTCTCGTAGGCATGGGCGGTGCCTGGGGCAGCAGGGAGGTGCGGGCTGCCGTCCAGCTCGGGCTCTCGACTGTCCACCTCCGGCAGTCCCGCCGAGGGAAGAGGGCTGAGCCCTGGCCAAGGAGTCCTCAGGTCTGCATCCTTGGGCTGTACGCCTGGACAGCCCAGGAGTGAGGCGGGGGTAGGCTCCCCCCTGCCAGGGAACGCCGCTGCAGCTTTTCTTGTAGCAGTAGGGTTTTTGAGCAAACCACAAGGCTACGATGTCCCCGCATTGCGCGCGTCCGTCCCCCCCACCTCCCTCCCCTGTATTGTATCGTCCGTTCGGCCCATCCTTTAGCTTGGTGGTTGTGAAATGAATCCATCTGTTCTAAGATGTTCTCAGGAGTTCTTGTTTGTATTAAGCTCACCCCTAGGCTTAGCAGAAATCACGGTCCCCGTCCTTCCTCCTCCTCCCCTCCCCGTGGACAAGCCCTCTCTTTCACGAGCACTTCCACCCCCTCCCCAAAGGGCGGTGGAGNTCCGTTCTGCCCATCCTTTAGCTTGGTGGTTGTGAAATGAATCCATCTGTTCTAAGATGTTCTCAGGAGTTCTTGTTTGTATTAAGCTCACCCCTAGGCTTAGCAGAAATCACGGTCCCCGTCCTTCCTCCTCCTCCCCTCCCCGTGGACAAGCCCTCTCTTTCACGAGCACTTCCACCCCCTCCCCAAAGGGCGGTGGAGGGGGGGCAGCTGGCGGTTTCGATTCAGGGCACATTGGCAGCTTGGGGGCAGCCGGAGGAGCTGGGATGCAGCTGGCCGGCGCTCGCGGCGTGGGTCTGGAGGCCAGGCAGTCCCTCGGGCTGTGTTGCTAGCCAATGTTTTCTAAGTCTGTTTGTAAGAGTACCTAATTTTAAAATGAAATGTGAATATATATTATGTGTAGGTGCCGTGTAAGATAGTGTTGTGCTAGGCGGCAAGATGCTAACCTACTTCTTAAGCTTTTTTGGGGCAGGAAAAAGCATTTTTCTCTCACTTCATGCTCACAGATCTAATATTGTAAATAGGTTTTTTTAATATTTATTTCATGGGCTTTCCACAGGTTCTTGCTCTGACTGGTATGTCGGTTGGTGGGGCTGTGTCGCCCAGCGTGCCGCAACTAAAGGGCTGGCTATTGCGTGGGGGGACAGGACGGGATGGGATGGGATGGGATGGGATGGGGTGGGGTGGGGGGCGGTGGGGGGCGGTGGCGGTGTTTGGTTTGGTTTTCGTGTCACATCAAAGTTGAAGCATTAACTCTTTCTCTTCATCTCATTTTGATGATGTCAGACCTGGTCCATGGCCTCAGTCCCCAGGGGGAGTGGTGAGCTCCTGTGGCCGGCCAGGATGGCCATTCCCTGGGGTGGGGGGCACTGCAAGCAATAAGATTTGTAGTAATAATGTCTGCTTCGATGGCAGGGGCTCTCGGGGCTCAGGGTTGGGTGGGAATAACCGCGCTCCCGATGGGGGCTCGGACCAGCGTGGTATGGGGGCGGGGGGTCTCTTGGCCTGGGGGTGCCCAAGGAGGTGTCCCCAGGGATGCGGGAGGTGGGGGCTGCCGTCACCCCCAGGGAATCCCCCCCAAAACAGCCGGGGTAGGGTAGGTAGTTACCGATAGGAAACTCCTGCTGGCGAATTACTGAAGTGAGCTGCTGCCTTTGGGGTTCCTGCGCTTCCTGCCGGTATGGGTGACCCCAGGGAGTGCACCGCCGTTGCCCTTAAAATCCCAGTGCCGGCTCCAGAAGGTCGTTTGCTTATTTGCTTGCCATTCGGCAATTTTTATTCTCCTTCTAGGGGAGTCAAGGTCTTTTGGTTGTTTTTCCCTAAGTGTGTTTGGATTTTTCTTCCTTTTTTTTTTTTAACCCCTTTTTGCCTGGAAGTGTTTGCTGGCTGCACCCCCAGCCCAGCTGTCTGTGTGGGGCAGAGTCAGCAGGATCATTGCTGTTTTTATGGTGATGGGTCCCCGACTTTGGAGGGTGGAGCGGGGAGTGCTGCTGGGTCCTGGCCCTGCAGGACCCCCTGCCAGCCCCATGCTTCCTTCGCCCTCGGAACAGGTGTGTAGAAAAAAAAAAAAAAGAAAAAAGAAAGAAAAGGAAAAAAAGGCAACAACAACCCAGTAATTTTTTTCTTAAGATACTCAAGGTTTAAATATTATCTCCACCCTGATGGCAAATGTTTTTACTTCGTCTGTGTTTGCTTCCCTGGGAGAGTTTTGTTTCTCTGTTTGTTGTTTCTAATAAGAATTTTAGACACTGAGCTGAAAAGTCCTCCTGTCCGGTACTGTATGTTTGAGCCTAAGCAATGTGAACTGTACAGACCAGTGGTGGGAAACGGGAGCCGGTGACTGCGCTGGGAGAGCCGTGGCTTGGGACGGCATTCCCGGCTGCTCTGGTGAACGGGAAGTACTGTGTTGCGAGTTGGGAAAATGAACTGTCTGCTGTGAATTCTCGGTTGGAAATGTGGAGAGGGGTTTCCATTAGATAATGTTTACATACCTCACCTGACGAACCTTTGAAAGTGTATATAAAAAAAAAAGAAAATTATATTAAGTTGCTTTAAATCAATATGTATAGCTATAAGAGCTGGGTCATTTGAACTTTGAATATGTATCGACTCTCGAAATGTTGACATTTTGTGAACTCTGTGCTCCTGTCTTTTATTTCATCCTAGCCTATGGAAGAAGTTGTGTTCTTGTTCCAGGTAAAAGGTCCCTGATTCAGATCTGAACTCCTCAAGGATTCCCACCACCTTGTTTCTTTTCTTCCTCCACTGTCGATATTCACTCTATGAGCTTTCTAAAGGTCCATATTTTATTGCAGCTTATTAAACGTTTCTTTGATATCAGTGCTTGTTTGGTGTGGTAACTGGGGAAGGGCGAAGGTGAGTGCGTGTGTGCGTGGAGGGTGGGGGAGGGCAGCAGGCTGGCACCCTTCAGGTGGGCCCCCCTGCTCTGGAGGGTGTATATAAATGCCCAGGTGGGATTTGAGTGCTTCCACACCTCTGCTGAGCTGGCAGTGCCACTTTCTGGGCAGATTTGTGTTGGTGGCACAAACAGTGCAACCCCTCCGTGCTGCCCAGGCCCCTCTCCCCTTCCCCAAAGCGTGACAAGTGTCCAGTCTCCCCCTGCAGCCGCTCCATCCCCGCAGCAGGCACCGTGAGGGGCACCTGGCCCTTCTGCATCTCACGCTGCCCCAGGCAGCGATGGCTCTTTTTGCAAGGTCTTGTAGGCATCATACCAGCTCTCCCCAGAGATGAGCCCTCAGCCCGGGGCTGCATGTCCCAGCACCATGTGGGCGATGCTCTGGCCAGAAGAGGTGGCCGGGGATGCACTGGGAGTAGCAGCAGGTCATCGCCCATGGCAGGACCAACCGTCTGCCCAGCCCGTGCCGCCTCCTCATACACCCACCAGTTCCCGAGAACCAGCTGCCCCCTTCTCCCCTCCAGCAAAGAAGAGGCTGAGCCTCTGAATGAATAAATGTCATGTTCACGTGGAAGACAACATAGACAATACCAAACATCTCCTAAAACAATACAGCCTCTGCCAGCGGAAGGGTGCTCAGCGCTTCCCTTGCCAGCCTAGTACAAACCAGCGTCTTCAACAGTGACACACACAAACCCCACAGGCCAAACAAAGCCACCGTCATTTTCCTGCCCAGTAGCATCTGTAAACAAAAAGAAAACATCATTTGTTGACCCCAAACATATAAAAATACTATAACAAAATGAAATACAAATATATATTAGAATCTGTAAGTATTCTGTATAAAGAGATACTTTAGCGGTTAGCTTACAGCAAGAACAGAAACACAACACAACCAAGCCCTGGCCGGGCCACGGGCAAAATGAGATGCGTCCCGGCTCCTCTGTGTGGCAGAGGGGGCTCCTGTGGAGAGGGCATTTTTGGCAGAAACACGTCCCTGTGGTGGTGGGAATGTCCTGGATGCTGGTGGTGAGCGGGGTGGTGATGGCACCCACGGAGCTGATTGAATCCTGCAGAGATGCCTGGAGCCAGGCTGCAGCCAGCAGTGCGGACCTGAAGCCAATGTGCTGGAGCGGTGAGATGGAGGGACACGGGGCTGCAGCCCTGGGATGAGTTTGTCCACCCAGGTGATGTGGTGATGCACTGTCCAGCCACGTGTGGTGTCCCATGTCAGGTCCCCACCATCCTCGGTCCCCACAGGCATAAAGCGATGCCGCAGAGGCCAGGTGCATGCAGTACACTGGCACGAGCTCCCCATGCTGCACCCGCAGCGTGCTGCCCCTGCTCCCATGCCAGCCCAGTGCATCCACTGTGGGCTTTGAGTCGTGCTGCCCGGGCACTGGCACCTGAGCCCAGGAGCTGGTGGGCCCTGCGCTGGCAGCCGTGTCAGCTCCAGGCTTGCAGGCTTGACCATCTTCAGCCTCTTCAACCACCCCCAGCAGCCACAAGGCTCAAGCCCCGGCACTGCGCACAACAAATCCGCACCCTGGCTGTCCCAGCAGCCTCTTGCCCTGGTTTGCAGGGCCAGTGGGACATGGGGCACACATGACTCAGCTGAAGTGACCCGCCCCAGGGCTGAGCCTGGAGGAAAGGGCTTCCTGCGCTGCCCCATACATCTCCCACCTCTGAGCAGAGCTGTCTGGCTGGGGGCATTCAGGACCGCATCTGCATTAACAGCACAGTGCTGGACCTTGTGGTATGGGACAGGAGGGGCACTGGTACCCCCAGATGTCTGCACCCCACTGCCTGTGACCTACTCAGTGCTTCCAAGCCCGCCCTGGCCCTGCTCCACCCAGCATGGCCCCAACACCACTGCACTGGGCTGGAGTGTGCCCCATGCACCCCAGAGCGCAGCCAGCAAGCACAGCCCAGGGGTACCGCCAGTGAGTCATGCTGTGGCCACGGAGCTGGTGACGTTATTTGGGGTGCTCTGGGCTCCAGCACCCCAGCCACAGCATCAGGGAGCTGCTCAGTGCAAGTGCCATCAGGATGATGGCAAGTGCTCAGTAGGCAGGCCAAGGAGCCAGGCTCCGGGCTCGCAGGGACCACAGGATGCCAGCCGCACTGCGCAGCCCTCTGCCAGCCCCGGCTTGCCATGGCCCACAAGGCTCTGCCACGCCAGGCCCCTCTGCTCCAGCCCCAGGTGTTGGAAAAGCCCCCGGCTCGTCCAGCTGGATGTAAGGGACAGGGCTGCCAGGGAGGGGACCCGCAGGGGAATACAGGCGCTGCCCTCGGTAGCTGCAGGGCTGGGCCGGAGGGAAGGCAGAGCTGCAGAGACCAGGCAGGGAGCAGCTGGGCAGAGCGCCTGCACTGCGTCCACACATCTGTGTAGCTGCAGTTCTTAAAAAAATTCTCTATCTACACATTTGCTTTGTTTGTGGAGTTGTTTTCTTTTTCCTTTTTTCTTTCCCCAACCCTCTAGATGCAACAGTTCTACCCTCCACCGGGCTCCTCCGATGCAGCTGCGGTTCAGGAACACCTGGACAGCAGCATCGTGGCTGCGGGGCAAAGCGAGGTCCTTGGCTTCAGGGGGTGCTCCCCACCGGCCCCCCGCCTCTCCAGGGCCAGTGGCCGCTCACAGGCACTGGCTGCAGCCGCACTTGCTGGGCTTCTCCACCTCTTCCACGAAGGTCGCACCGTTGCTGCACTCGAAGGCATATTTCCGGCGCCTGAGCCGCAGCCCAGTGCAGCAGCCAGCGCCAGGGCCGCCGCAGGCCCCCTGGCACTCCACCCAGGCCACTGGACGCGTCGTCTGGCAGATGGTGTAGCCCCGCTGCACCTGGTGGTAGTCCCGCACTGGCTTCCCGTGGCACTCTGGCTCTGTGGGACAGCGATGCTTAGCCTGATGTCCCAGCATGGCACTGCCCCCTTGGGCAACCACCTGCCCGGTGCCTACCTTCATCACAGAGGGCTCCGGCGTAGCCGCTGTGGCACTCGCAGGCAGGCTGGCCGCCCGGGGTGAGGCGGCAGTGGCCGTGGACGCAGGGGTGGTGGCGGCAGGGGTCAGGAGGCTCGGCGGGCTGGTTGCAGAGGGCACCCTGGTAGCCCTCGTGACACTGGCAGCTGTAGGAGAGGGCGTCGAGGGGCAGGCACAGCCCGTGCACGCACCTGCAGGCACCCGGCACCGTCAGGCACCCACCAGCACAGCATGGCACAGCAACAGCATGCTGGGCCCACCAGCACAGAGCACAGCAGGGCTCGGCACCAGCACGGCGCCAGCACTAGGACGCTGTTGCACAGGGAACAGCATGGCACTGGTATGGCACAGCCATCGTGGCATGGCCCTGCTACAGCACTGGTGTGGCTCTGGCACGGCACCACTGGCACAGTACAGCCCTCGCACCACTTTGTGCTTGTGGTACACCACAGCAGCGCCACGGCACTGCACGGCACCGCAGGGCAGCATCGCACAACCCCGCCCTAGGGGAGGGGGACTGGCAGCCAATGGGAAGGGTGGGCAGGGCAGGCAGTGAGCAGGGACAGCCAATGGAGAGGGCAGGGATGAGAGGGGCTGCCATTGAGCAGCAGCCAATGAGGAAGGGGCAGCCAATGAGCCAATGGAATGGGGCAGGTGTGGTGGGGCAGCCAATGAAGGGAGGAGGCCAAAGACCCAATGGGGCAGGTGGGTCACTGCGGGACAGCCAATGGGTCAGGAACATCACTGTAGAGCAGCCAATGGGGTAACGATGTTGCTTCAGGACAGTCAATGGGGCAGATGGGTCACTGTGGGGCAACCAACAGGTCAGGGCCATTGCTGCGGGGCAGCCAGTGGGGCGGGGGCACTCACTTGTGCCCCTGGCAGGGGCCGCTGCGGGGCTGGTCGCAGTGGGGCCCGTCCCAGCCGGTTTCGCAGTGGCAGACGGGGCCCTGGGCGCCGGCGGGCTGGCAGATGCCGTGCAGGCAGTAGAGCTTGCGGCACGGCTCGCAGCCCGGCACCACCCCCGGCGTCATCCGCGTCTTGGTGAAGTCCTGCAGCTCGTTGTTGATGTAGAGGTTGCGGATGCACCCGTGGAAGCTGGTGCCGTTAAGGAGCTGCCAGAGGCGGAAGGCGGCCGAGTTGACGTCCACGGGCATCCCTGGGGAGAACATGGTTGTCAGCATGCCTGGCTGCCCCCGCCATCCGCCCAGCCCCTGTCCTACCTCCCACGTAGAGTGGGGCCTCGCTGTTCAGCGTGTAGTGCTTGCCCGAGTTGTCCATGGTCATGGGGCTGCCGCCGTCGATGGAGAGGTTCACCATCTGGTCGAAGGTCACCAGCTCCACTGTGTGGAACTGCCCGTCGTTGATGGTCTCGGCGCTGGCAGGGAGGGCTGGGTCACCGGGGTCCCCCCCAAGCTCAAGCAATGGGGGTGGTGGCCCCTGGTGAGCGGGGAAGGCGTGGCAGGTACCTGTAGATGGCCGAGCTGGGATGGGTGCCGGGGTCGTAGCTGACCCTGACGTGGCCCTGGTACAGCTCCACGGCCATGTGGTCACTGTCGCCGTTGTACAGCAGGATGCCGTTGCCTTCAGCTGTGGAGACCTGGCAGGGGGAGAGGTGGGAGCCCACATCCCCAGGGCAGCACCCCCAGTGTCACCCCCCGATGCCCCTGTGCCCCCCACCCCAGCCCTCACCTGCAGGGTGATGTTGGCCCGGGGCCAGTCCTGCAAGTCGGTGAACTGCAGGTATGTGTCACGGTCCACGAAGTTGACGCTCAGCAGTTTCTCACACTTTGGGCCGCCAAAGCCAGGCAGGCACTGGCAGAGGGCACGGGCACCCCGCTCCACGCACGGGGCCCCGTTCTGGCACTCAGCTCGCTCACAGAGGCCAGGCTGGCTGGCGGCGTGGGGCGGCATCTCACAGAGCTGGCCACTGCGGGGCCAAGGGTGCTGCTGGGCACAGGGCTGGGAAAGCACCCTACCCACTGCCTTCTGCCCCATGCTCTGGCAGCACCCTCCTGTTTTGGGGTCCCTAGGGAGGTTCTCCAGCCAGTGGTGTCAGAGGAATGCCTGGATGCTGAACTCTGCCCTTAGGTCCCTCCAACGGGATGCTGCTTCCCCCCAGCCTCCGTCCCCAGCAATCCACACCCCCAGCCCCACTTCTTCCTCTTACACTGGAATGGATGGATGGATGGATGGACATGGTAGCTAGGACTGGTCCCTCATGCACGGTGACAAATAACCATCCCCACTACCCTCAGTGCCCCCTTCCGTCTCCCCAGCGGTACCTGTAGCCCTCAGTGCAGAGGCAGGAGTAGCCGTTCACCTCATCCAGGCAGCGGGCGCTGTTCTGGCACCGGTGGTCCTGGCAGTCATCAAAGTCCTCACTGCAGTTGCTCCCCACGTAGCCGGGCGCACACTCGCACCTGTGGCAGGCCAGGGGGCTCACGGCCGCCCCTTCCTTACCCCTTTGCCGGTGGGCACCTGCTCCTCCCAGCATCCCCCTCCCCATGCCCCCTTGCCAGCCCGCGAACTGTAGCCCCCTAGAAGCAAACCTTCCCTGCCAGGCAGCTGGGAAAAAGTGGTTTGGGTGGGCTCACCTGGGCCCCTGGCTGGTGGAGATGCAGGTGGAGCCGTGCTGGCATGGACTGAGTTTGGTCGAGCAGAAATCGGGCAGCTGCTCACAGAAATCCCCTGCAGGGCAGAAGAGGGGATGCTCAGCAGCTCCAGGACTGGAGGCTCAGCCCCGGACCCCGCAGGGCAACAGGAGCCGATGGGGGGTTCAGCTCAGGGCAGGGAGCTGCCAAGCCCACAGCTCACACCAACATGGGCACAGGGCTCTGCTCTGCCAGAGGCAGGTCTNCGCTCACAGAGGCCAGGCTGGCTGGCGGCGTGGGGCGGCATCTCACAGAGCTGGCCACTGCGGGGCCAAGGGTGCTGCTGGGCACAGGGCTGGGAAAGCACCCTACCCACTGCCTTCTGCCCCATGCTCTGGCAGCACCCTCCTGTTTTGGGGTCCCTAGGGAGGTTCTCCAGCCAGTGGTGTCAGAGGAATGCCTGGATGCTGAACTCTGCCCTTAGGTCCCTCCAACGGGATGCTGCTTCCCCCCAGCCTCCGTCCCCAGCAATCCACACCCCCAGCCCCACTTCTTCCTCTTACACTGGAATGGATGGATGGATGGATGGACATGGTAGCTAGGACTGGTCCCTCATGCACGGTGACAAATAACCATCCCCACTACCCTCAGTGCCCCCTTCCGTCTCCCCAGCGGTACCTGTAGCCCTCAGTGCAGAGGCAGGAGTAGCCGTTCACCTCATCCAGGCAGCGGGCGCTGTTCTGGCACCGGTGGTCCTGGCAGTCATCAAAGTCCTCACTGCAGTTGCTCCCCACGTAGCCGGGCGCACACTCGCACCTGTGGCAGGCCAGGGGGCTCACGGCCGCCCCTTCCTTACCCCTTTGCCGGTGGGCACCTGCTCCTCCCAGCATCCCCCTCCCCATGCCCCCTTGCCAGCCCGCGAACTGTAGCCCCCTAGAAGCAAACCTTCCCTGCCAGGCAGCTGGGAAAAAGTGGTTTGGGTGGGCTCACCTGGGCCCCTGGCTGGTGGAGATGCAGGTGGAGCCGTGCTGGCATGGACTGAGTTTGGTCGAGCAGAAATCGGGCAGCTGCTCACAGAAATCCCCTGCAGGGCAGAAGAGGGGATGCTCAGCAGCTCCAGGACTGGAGGCTCAGCCCCGGACCCCGCAGGGCAACAGGAGCCGATGGGGGGTTCAGCTCAGGGCAGGGAGCTGCCAAGCCCACAGCTCACACCAACATGGGCACAGGGCTCTGCTCTGCCAGAGGCAGGTCTCGCCCCAGCTGGGTAGCGAGGGCATCTCAGGGCATGGGGGCTCAGCTAGGTGTACCCAAACTCGAGGCGGCTGGGCCCAGAGCAGCCCGGAGGCCACGGTGATGGGCACTAGGCCAGCACACACAGAGGAGCTACTAGCCCTCGTTGGTGGGAAGGGAGAAGCATTAGGCACATCACCCCGCCAGGCCTGCGAGCCCACAAGGTTTGGGGCCAGTCAGCCCTCAAGCCAGGTACCTGTGTAGTGGGCAGGGCACAGGCAGGTGTAGTTGGTGGCACCAGGCATGCAGGAGCCCCCGTTCTCGCAGCTGTGCTCCTTGCAGGGGTCGCTGGTGGTGCGGCAGCTGGGGCCCTCGAAGCCCACAGGGCACAGGCACCTGCCGCGGGGCACGGGGCAGTGTTAGGGTGGGGGAGATGGAGGCGGTTCCCCCCAAAACGCCAGCACAGGATCTTGGCCACGGAGCATCCATGCATGAGGCTCTGGGGATCAGGATTTGGTGCCCCCCTGCCAAACACTGGGCACAGGGGAGGGTGGCAGCACACAGCCCCATGTGGAGCAGCAGCGAGGATGCTGAGTTGCCACGACAACAGGCTGAGAGGCCACTCAGCACAGGGGGCCCGGGCGGCTGCACAGCCCACCTCCTCGCCCCCTGCCTGCTGGTCTATTTTCAGCTGCTAATTGCGCCCCAGTTCCAGGAACAGCCTGAAGCATTCGAGGTAGCAAGGGTTGTGCAGGGGCATGTCAGCCTCGCAGAGAGCAGCAGCAACCCCAGGGTTGCATCCTGCCCCATCCCACAGTCAGCCCTGCTGCAGCCCCAAATTCCGGTGCCCTTTACCTCCACATAACGCTTGTGGTGCTGGGACCCCCTTTTCCCCCCCATGCCCTTGAGTCCAGGAGCCTGCAGAACTGGGGGGCCCGGGGAAGCACAGGCAGCACTGAGCCCTGCTGGCACTGGGCTGGCAGGAGGCACAGGCAGGGATGCAGCGAACGGGCAGCATGGGCAGGAGCTGCCCGGTGAATGCAGTATCACAGCTATACGCCCCAGAGAGCATGCAGAAGGGGAAGGAGGCATCAGACTTTATGTTTGTGGGATGCCGGGACTCTGCACCGCTGCCCGAACGCCTGTGTTTTCATGGCTGCCCATCCAGCACTCACCTGAACCCAGCTCCTTCCCCATCCTGGGGCTGGCAGGTCCCCCCGTTGGCACAGGGGTTGGAGGAGCAGCTGCTGAGTGCCACCTCACAGTCCCGGCCCTGGGGAAGCGGGAGAGGTGGGAGCAAGGAGGGTGGCACAGCACTCTGTCCCACTCCCCTTGCCCTGTCCCATTTGGTGGGGCACTGTGGTGTGCAGGGAGCGGGGATAGCCCTGCAGGCAGCAAGCCCCAGGGACACAGCAGAGCACCCGCACTACCCCCTTCCCCTCTGCAGCGATGGGTCCCCCTATGCTGAGGACCCCCGGGATCAGGGTACCTTGTAGCCACTGGGGCAGGTGCAGCGGTAGGAGCCAAGGGGGTCGTTGTGGCACATGCCCTGGTTCTGGCAGGGGCTGGAGAGGCAGGGGTTGCACTTGGCCTGGACAGTCAGGGCAGGTGGGCCTGTGGGACAGGAGGTGCAGAGATGACCGTCAGTGTGGGGAGGGACAGGGAGGCGTCCATTCGTGGGCACGGGGGGCAGAGCCCCAGCCCCAGCTGGGAGCAGAGCCTGCCCCACCGAGGGGCTGTGCACCAGGACACGTGTTTGTTTGGACATGCCACCAGCCAAGTAAGGGGACAGAAGCATCCCAGTCTGCCTCCTTCACAAGGCAGCTCCATATATGAAGTGCTGGAGTCCCCCAGACTCATGCAGCATCGCTCTGCTGAGTGCAGGGCAGGAGGCAGCCCGGCTCCCCGTCATGCCTGCTGCCCTGCCTGAGGAGGGCACAGATGGACAGACAGGCAGCACGGGCACCTCTCACCTTGGCACTCAAACTTCTTGGCAGGGGTTGTGAGCAGCAGCTTGCCTTCCATGTCGGGGGGCCCAGCACAGCGGGCGATGCCTGGCTCCTTGTATCCTGTCTTGACCCAGCTGGAGAGCCAGCGCAGGTTACAGCTGCAGTACAGGGGGTTGGCCCCGATGGCTCTGCGGGGGGAGGAAGGGCAAAACTGCACCCGCTGCCCCACACGGGGTATCAGGCTTGGAGACCTTGGGACTGGACACGACTCTGTCACTTAGCTGGACGGGGTTGATGGGGGGAACCCAGTGCTCCTCCATTTCTGGTCCCATCGGAGGTGCTGCCCACAGTGTGAGAGGCCTGGGGCACACAGCCCCACACCACTGCCCAGTTAGACCACCCTGCTGCCAGCCCCACAGCCCACACGGTGCCCCATGGCTCCCTGCTGGGGCTCTCCTCCGCTGTTCACACAGAAATCCTCGGGATTCCCTCTCCAGCACTCGGGCAAAGCCACATGGGCCCGGTGCAAACCAGGCAAAGCAACTTGGAGCCTGTGCAGAAACAACAGGGCCATTGTGTGGGAGCCGCGGGGCTCGACTGGGCTCTGCCGCACAAGCCTGCAGGGCAGGGCTACAGGAGCAGGCTGCTGGGGACAAGCAGCAGGGCACAGCCAGAGCTTGTGGGGACAGTACCGGGGGAGAGCAAGAGGAGGTGGAGGAGGGGGGGGTGCTCCGCTCCGGAGCGCAGCAGGGCAGGGAGCAGCCGATGACTGGGAGGCTGAGGGGTTGTATGCCTCTTTGCATCTGCGTTCACCACACAGGTTAGTGATGACAGAGGGCCGGTGTGACCGACACCGGTGAGGAAGGAAGGAGACAGCAGCCCAGAAAGCAGGCGGCAGGCACAGCAGATCCGCTGGGGCTCACAAACCTGGTCCTGCAGCACCGACAGCGCCAGCTGGTGACAGCTCAGCCCTGCGGGAACCCGCAGCGCCGGCTGGCAGCAGCAAAGGCAGCACCGCGCTTTGCAAAGGGCAATGGGTGAAGAGCGAGGGAAGACCAGAGCGAGCAGTTTAACTGCTGCTCCTGAAAAACGCAGGGAGGCCAGGATCAGGTATCAAGCTGCTTTCTGCAGGCTGCAGGAACAGTCTGAGACCCCCGGGATGCCAGGAGCAGGACCAGTCACCGGCAGGTGGGTGGGAACGGCTTGGCAGAGTGCCAGAGGCGGAAGGCGGCCGAGTTGACGTCCACGGGCATCCCTGGGGAGAACATGGTTGTCAGCATGCCTGGCTGCCCCCGCCATCCGCCCAGCCCCTGTCCTACCTCCCACGTAGAGTGGGGCCTCGCTGTTCAGCGTGTAGTGCTTGCCCGAGTTGTCCATGGTCATGGGGCTGCCGCCGTCGATGGAGAGGTTCACCATCTGGTCGAAGGTNACAGGGAAGGGACTGGAAAGGCACCATGAGCAAAGCTGAACCCCCGTCCTGAGCGGTGGGTATGGGGCTGTGCTCCTGGGGTACAGGTTCCCTCAAAGCGGGGCTGAAGCATCAGCACTGGCAGGAGGATGCCTGATGCCAGATTTGAGGGGCTGCTGCAGAGAAGCGTGCTGGCAGGAGGCTAACAACGTGCCGGCATGGGTCAGGGCAGCCACGACTGTGTCAGCACCTTGGACGGCTTGAGCTGTGTGGTAGGGGACCCCAGGGACCTGGTGGGGTGCGGGGACACCATGCCACCTCCAGCAAGGGCCATAGAGCCATCCCAGCAGCACTGGGAGGCTCAGCTGCATGCCTGGATCTGGGGGCTGAGCGAGGGGAAGGCAGGGACTGCCCCACAAACACTGCCCTGAGTACCCGTCCAGAGGAGAGGAGAGGAGGCAGCTCAGACACTAGAGAAGCTGGGCTCAGCCCTGTGGTTTTTAAAAGTGTCCCGAGCCTGCATCCAGCCCTGCCCGCTGTGGAGCGGGAGATACTCACAGGTGGGACAGGGAGGTGACATCTGCAAAGATGCCCTCAGGAAGACTGGAGATGTCATTGCCGTGGAGAGACCTGCAGAGAACAGAGAGTCCTGTGATCCCCATGGGTCCAAGGTGGGCAGCAAGGACCACAGCCAGCTGGGTCCAGACAGGGGCGGCAGAGCTGGACCCCACTGAACTGTCACTGTTGCAAATGCACCATCTGTTCTGAGGGGCAGATACATCTCCCCTTGCCCCTCCTGCAGCCTGTACCCTGCATGCCTGCCTGTACCTGGCTCCAAGCGGGCACAGGGGACATGGGGACACAGGCAGCAGCAGAGAAGAGGCTGTGCGGGGCTGTGGGCAGGTACTTACAGCAGTCGGAGGGAGCGGAGGCCCTCGAAGGCCAGCGGAGGGATGCACTGCAGGGAGTTGTAGCTGAGGATCCTGCGGAAGAGAAGGATGAGGCAACGCAGCGCTGGGGGCACTGCCGTGGACATTGTTCCATGCTCCCCCCGCCGCCACCCCATGTCAGCTCCAGCTGAAACCACAGGTGGATGGGGGAGACCCTGGTGACCACACTTACAGGGTGGTGAGCTGGCTCATGTTGGTGAAGGAGGAGTTGCTCAGGGAGCTGATCTTGTTGTTGCTCAGATCGCTGGAAAACAGAAACCCCAGGGGTTGGAGCCAGCTGGGCCCTGTCCCCTCTCGCTGCTCCCCCACCTGCTCAGCTGCAATGGAGTGCAAACAGCAGCATGGCACTGCCTCCAAGGGAGCATCAGGGATGTCACAGAGGGTGGTGGCAGCAACGCCACTGTCCCCTCTCTGCCCTGTGCCCAGCCCCAGCAGAGGCTGTGAGCACCCACTGGCTGAGTATCGCTGCCAGCCAGCCATGTCCCAGTGAGGAGGGGGGACACAGAGGGATGTCGGGGTCCCTGCACACCGCGAGGCCCCTCAGGATCATGCGTCATGAGGACAGCCCCTATCTTCGCCCACAGGTCCCAGCAATGGGACTGGCTGCCTGGGCTCCTGCTCCCAGCTACTTACACAAGCTGCAGGTACTTGAAGGTGGAGAGCTGCCCTGGGACCTGAGTGAACTGGTTTCCATCCAGGTAGCTGCGAGGGAGAATTAAAGCACCTCAGGGTGGCCAAGAAGCAGGAGTTCCCTCCCTCTGCCCTCCCATTTCTCCTATACAGCCCCTACCGGTTTTGGGCTGCGAGGAGCATCTCCAGCATCACCTCCCTCCCAGCACCCAGGGCCCGTGGGCTCTCAGGGGACCCCTGGGCTGGCAGGGGAGCCAGCGTGCGAGCACGCCTGGGGGCTCTGCGTGCGGGTCCCCGGGGGCAGTCTCTCAGCAGCCTGAGTGTGCGAGCGCAGCCAGCCATGTGCTGCATTTACACATCCGATGAGAGCGTGGGTGGTCGCAACCATTCCCAAGGCATGTGTGAGAGAGAGCGGAGGATACCGAGAGAGGAGGGGTGTGCGAGACAGTGCAGGGGTGTGAGGGGATAGTATGAATATGCATGCGCACAACCAGTGCCTACAGCCCCTGCACACAGGACTTGCTGCATCCCAGACGGGTACAGAGCCTGGGTGCAATGAGCGTCATGGTCCCTGCACACCCAGACCCAGCACGGCTTCTTGGGTATCTCATGGACGCCCACACTGATGAGTGGCTGACTCCATGCAAGCTGCATCCCTGTATGCTCAGAGCCAGTGCTGCCAAGAGCATCCCCGCAGCCACGGGAGAGGTGGCAGGAGAGACAGGCTGAGGAGCTGGCAGAGGCAGGGCGGCCCCATCCCTGTCGCTGACAGCAGGCTGCTGGGGACCGCAGAGCCCTGGGCTGCGCAGCCGCGTGGGGATCGCAGCTGCAGGGGGTGGCTGTCCTGCGCTGCCCCCTCCAAAGGGCAGAAGAGCCGCTGAGACAAGACCCCTTGCACATCACCCTTGGTAGCCCTGAGTCCGCAGGGAGGCTCTCGCTGATCCCCTCACTGAGGTCAGGGCTGGACAGGGTCCCTGGACTGGATGGGGGTCCTGCTGCCACTACCCAGCTGGGATGGAGGTGTGGGATGGTGCATCTCTGCCCCAACGCCAGCAACCCTGCAGCAGAGACCCCCTGCCCAGAGCCGCGGACTTGCTGGAAGTCAGGGGGAGAGCCTGGACACCCGCCTGCCACTCACAGCTCTGTGACGTTCTTGGGGATCCCCTTGGGCAGGGCCTTGAGGTGCTTGTTGCTGCAGCGGACGACGGTGTCGAGGCAGGTGCACTCCTGCGGGCACTGGGGCCGGGGGACGCAGCTGGTCTCCTCCTGACCTGCGACAGGCACAGAGAGCCACAGAGTTACCGGGGCCCAGCTCTTGGGCACCACATGAAGTTGGACTCAGTGCATTGTGCCCACCCAGGACCGCTCCCATCGAGCAGCCAGCACCCATGCCGACCATCTCCCCTCACCCCCAAAGCAGGGTGCTGCAGGCGGGGAACAGCCCCGGCCAGTGGTGCAGGAATCACACTCCAGCACTCAGAAAACACCTGCCACACTGGGATGGATGCAACCAGCCAGCGCAAGGCTGCTTTGATTTTCACCATTTTCAAACAATAACGCAGTCCCAGGGACAGCAGAGAGAAGGGCGCAGAGGAAGGGCCTTAGCCCTGCAAATCCTCCTGAAATAACCTCCTTCACCCAGCTCCCAGACCCAGGCTAGAGGGACAGGCTCCTGTCCTGACCAGCCAGAGTAGCCGGCACTGCTTCCCCTTCCCTGCCATGGCGCTGGGCTCCTGCAGGAGACGCGTCCCTGGGACGACCGTATGTTATCTCGCACCACTAGGAAAGGCGCAGGATGCAACCCTTCAGTCTTTGACGTGGTGGAGGAGGGAAAGCAGAAGAAACGATGATTTGTTTGCAAATATTTTCCAGAGGGCTCAAAAAGCTGTTCTAAATTTAAAAAAGAAATTAAAAAACGCTTTTCTCTCAACACACGCACTTCTCGCCAGCTCCGTCTGCCTGGCTCCGGCAAGTGTGCAGGGCTGGGAAGGGAAGGAGGAAAGAGCAGGATGAATCCCAGTGGGCTTTGCCTACACATCTGCTCCTGCCAGCACCCAGGGCACAGCGTTTGCCAGCACAGACCTGCCTACGTACAAGGGCCACGCAGTTCAGCAGGTGCGAACTCCTCTCCTAGCTTCAGTGCAGCTCCTGGGTATTTGACTGCAGCCCTAAGGGCTGGGTACCATGAAGGGAAACTCGTGTATCATTAGGGAAGGGCAACAATGGGCTGAGGGACCCCCTGAGCTACCAGCTCACCACAGGGCACTGCTGGACATCCTGGGAGCAGGGACAGCGCTGGGACGGGGAGTGCGGTGCAGACTTGGGAAGAGCAACCCAGTTCCCCCTCGCCCTCAGCGTCGCGGGGCCCGTGAGTTACCTTCCTCACACCTGAAGTCGGGGAAAGCCACGTCCTGGAGCGGGATCTGCCGGAGGAAGTCGGGGTTTTGGCACCGTGGGTTCCCCGTCACGATCTTCCTCTTGCGCAGCCAGTCCCCCAGCCAGGCCAGCTGGCAGTTGCAGTTGAAGGGGTTGGCGAGCAGGTTCCTGCACACGGCAGGGAGCACGAGGGCATCACCTGAGCAGCCACCGGGCAAGGGGACCCCCTGCAGCCCCTCGCCATGATGAGGACAGCTTGGGAGCATCCCCCCTGGGGCCCAAGACGTACAGCGTGGAGAGGGACTGCAGTGTGTCGAAGGCACCCGGTGCGATGGTGCTGATCTGGTTGTCGTACAGGGAGAGCAGGCGGACGTTGCGCAGCCCCGTGAAGCTGTCATTGTGGATGCAGCTGATGCGGTTGTTCCTCAGCATCCTGCGGAGGGAAGGGGACAAGGGCACCTAACGACCAGGGTGGGCAGCATGGGGGAAACCCACCTTGGCTGTGCCAGGGCTGTGCCCACTTTGCTGTTGGGCAGCAAGATGAGCCTCAGCCCATTCCTGAGCAGCAAAAACCAGCCCCTGCCCCAGCTCTGGATATGGCCANGAAGGAGGAAAGAGCAGGATGAATCCCAGTGGGCTTTGCCTACACATCTGCTCCTGCCAGCACCCAGGGCACAGCGTTTGCCAGCACAGACCTGCCTACGTACAAGGGCCACGCAGTTCAGCAGGTGCGAACTCCTCTCCTAGCTTCAGTGCAGCTCCTGGGTATTTGACTGCAGCCCTAAGGGCTGGGTACCATGAAGGGAAACTCGTGTATCATTAGGGAAGGGCAACAATGGGCTGAGGGACCCCCTGAGCTACCAGCTCACCACAGGGCACTGCTGGACATCCTGGGAGCAGGGACAGCGCTGGGACGGGGAGTGCGGTGCAGACTTGGGAAGAGCAACCCAGTTCCCCCTCGCCCTCAGCGTCGCGGGGCCCGTGAGTTACCTTCCTCACACCTGAAGTCGGGGAAAGCCACGTCCTGGAGCGGGATCTGCCGGAGGAAGTCGGGGTTTTGGCACCGTGGGTTCCCCGTCACGATCTTCCTCTTGCGCAGCCAGTCCCCCAGCCAGGCCAGCTGGCAGTTGCAGTTGAAGGGGTTGGCGAGCAGGTTCCTGTACACGGCAGGGAGCACGAGGGCATCACCTGAGCAGCCACCGGGCAAGGGGACCCCCTGCAGCCCCTCGCCATGATGAGGACAGCTTGGGAGCATCCCCCCTGGGGCCCAAGACGTACAGCGTGGAGAGGGACTGCAGCGTGTCGAAGGCACCTGGTGCGATGGTGCTGATCTGGTTGTCGTACAGGGAGAGCAGGCGGACGTTGCGCAGCCCCGTGAAGCTGTCGTTGTGGATGCAGCTGATGCGGTTGTTCCTCAGCATCCTGCGGAGGGAAGGGGACAAGGGCACCTAACGACCAGGGTGGGCAGCATGGGGGAAACCCACCTCGGCTGTGCCAGGGCTGTGCCCACTTTGCTGTTGGGCAGCAAGATGAGCCTCAGCCCATTCCTGAGCAGCAAAAACCAGCCCCTGCCCCAGCTCTGGATATGGCCAGTGGATGGGTAAGGCAGTCCTGAGCCAGGCCCGCAGCGATGCTGACAGCACCAGCCCAGGAGTGCAGGCAGGCCAGGAGAGCAAGAAGCAGGGACATCCTTATCCCCACGGTGCAGAAAGACTCACAGGGTCCTCAGCCCATCCAGGCCCCTGAACATGCCGCTCCGCACTGACTCCAGCTGGTTGACGGTGAGGTGCAGCTCGCTGACAGAGGATGCCCCCTCGAATGCCCCGTCCTCGATCTCCGACACCTTGTTGTTGCTGAGGTTGCTGTACAGGAGGGAAAGCAGGCTGGGATGGGGGGCTCTGCCCTGGCCTCATCCTGAACTCTGCCTCCACCATGTCCCACCAAGCACTCCGTGATGCCCAGTTCCTTGGAGGACCTTTGGGTTGGGATGTGCTCCCCATTTCACACCCCTGGCTGCCTGGGATCAGGACCCCCATGTGCCTTTCCAGCCCCCAGGCACTCCCCATGGGGCTGTACCTGCCTGATACTCACATTTTCTTCAGATGTGGGAGCTTCTTGAAGATGCCGGTGGCTTCCAGGATGGAGATTTCATTGTTGTTCAGGCGCCTGGAGTGGGCGGCAGGGAAAAGAGCTCAGGAGATGGCTGCGAAGGGCCTGGCACAGACCAAACTCTGAGCCGAACCCCAGCGCTGGCGATGCCGGAGGGCTGCAGGAGGGAAAGCAAGGTGGGAGGGAGGAGGCTCTTACAGCTCGGCCGTGGACTGCGGGATGCGCTCAGGCATTTTAGTGAGCTTCATGTTGGAGCACTCAACCACGCTGGATTCGCAGCGGCACTTCGGGGGGCAGATCATNCTGATCTGGTTGTCGTACAGGGAGAGCAGGCGGACGTTGCGCAGCCCCGTGAAGCTGTCATTGTGGATGCAGCTGATGCGGTTGTTCCTCAGCATCCTGCGGAGGGAAGGGGACAAGGGCACCTAACGACCAGGGTGGGCAGCATGGGGGAAACCCACCTCGGCTGTGCCAGGGCTGTGCCCACTTTGCTGTTGGGCAGCAAGATGAGCCTCAGCCCATTCCTGAGCAGCAAAAACCAGCCCCTGCCCCAGCTCTGGATATGGCCAGTGGATGGGTAAGGCAGTCCTGAGCCAGGCCCGCAGCGATGCTGACAGCACCAGCCCAGGAGTGCAGGCAGGCCAGGAGAGCAAGAAGCAGGGACATCCTTATCCCCACGGTGCAGAAAGACTCACAGGGTCCTCAGCCCATCCAGGCCCCTGAACATGCCGCTCCGCACTGACTCCAGCTGGTTGACGGTGAGGTGCAGCTCGCTGACAGAGGATGCCCCCTCGAATGCCCCGTCCTCGATCTCCGACACCTTGTTGTTGCTGAGGTTGCTGTACAGGAGGGAAAGCAGGCTGGGATGGGGGGCTCTGCCCTGGCCTCATCCTGAACTCTGCCTCCACCATGTCCCACCAAGCACTCCGTGATGCCCAGTTCCTTGGAGGACCTTTGGGTTGGGATGTGCTCCCCATTTCACACCCCTGGCTGCCTGGGATCAGGACCCCCATGTGCCTTCCCAGCCCCCAGGCACTCCCCATGGGGCTGTACCTGCCTGATACTCACATTTTCTTCAGATGTGGGAGCTTCTTGAAGATGCCGGTGGCTTCCAGGATGGAGATTTCATTGTTGTTCAGGCGCCTGGAGTGGGCGGCAGGGAAAAGAGCTCAGGAGATGGCTGCGAAGGGCCTGGCACAGACCAAACTCTGAGCCGAACCCCAGCGCTGGCGATGCCGGAGGGCTGCAGGAGGGAAAGCAAGGTGGGAGGGAGGAGGCTCTTACAGCTCGGCCGTGGACTGCGGGATGCGCTCAGGCATTTTAGTGAGCTTCATGTTGGAGCACTCAACCACGCTGGATTCGCAGCGGCACTTCGGGGGGCAGATCATGTCGCTGTTGCACTCGCTGTTCAGCTGGTAATCCTCTGTCCCTGTGTGCCAGCAAGGGCAGCGTGGGCTCCCACGGGCAGAGGCACGGGGGGCNCCTGAGCCAGGCCCGCAGCGATGCTGACAGCACCAGCCCAGGAGTGCAGGCAGGCCAGGAGAGCAAGAAGCAGGGACATCCTTATCCCCACGGTGCAGAAAGACTCACAGGGTCCTCAGCCCATCCAGGCCCCTGAACATGCCGCTCCGCACTGACTCCAGCTGGTTGACGGTGAGGTGCAGCTCGCTGACAGAGGATGCCCCCTCGAATGCCCCGTCCTCGATCTCCGACACCTTGTTGTTGCTGAGGTTGCTGTACAGGAGGGAAAGCAGGCTGGGATGGGGGGCTCTGCCCTGGCCTCATCCTGAACTCTGCCTCCACCATGTCCCACCAAGCACTCCGTGATGCCCAGTTCCTTGGAGGACCTTTGGGTTGGGATGTGCTCCCCATTTCACACCCCTGGCTGCCTGGGATCAGGACCCCCATGTGCCTTTCCAGCCCCCAGGCACTCCCCATGGGGCTGTACCTGCCTGATACTCACATTTTCTTCAGATGTGGGAGCTTCTTGAAGATGCCGGTGGCTTCCAGGATGGAGATTTCATTGTTGTTCAGGCGCCTGGAGTGGGCGGCAGGGAAAAGAGCTCAGGAGATGGCTGCGAAGGGCCTGGCACAGACCAAACTCTGAGCCGAACCCCAGCGCTGGCGATGCCGGAGGGCTGCAGGAGGGAAAGCAAGGTGGGAGGGAGGAGGCTCTTACAGCTCGGCCGTGGACTGCGGGATGCGCTCAGGCATTTTAGTGAGCTTCATGTTGGAGCACTCAACCACGCTGGATTCGCAGCGGCACTTCGGGGGGCAGATCATGTCGCTGTTGCACTCGCTGTTCAGCTGGTAATCCTCTGTCCCTGTGTGCCAGCAAGGGCAGCGTGGGCTCCCACGGGCAGAGGCACGGGGGGCTGCACCTGTCCTCCCCTACTCTGATCCTCCCACACCCCAGCCAGTCCCTGTGTCTTCCTCAGCTACCCCCATCCCAGTCACATTACCCCTCTCTGTGCCCAAAGCAGCTTATCCGCAGCAACGTTTGTGCTGGGCACGTGGGGTGCTGTGCTGCCCACCACCATCTCCCCTCATGCAACCAGAGCCAGACCCCGGGGACAGTACCCAGCACTTTTGTTACTGCAGCACCTAGGAAACTCAGCAACCAGAAACGATGGGACATGCAGCATGGTCCTGCCGGGCCAGACCATGGGGCTCTGGCATAAACACCCCTGCAGGGTGCTGGGTCAAAAGGGCACCATGTACCCACACACTCATGCTCACACGTGTGGCTCTTTCTCTTACCTGGGATGAAATACTGCTCTTTGGCTGTGCAGAAAAAAGCACATCAGCACCCTGAGCACATGGACACCAGGCTGGGGCAGGGCTGCGGACAGCCATGCCGCAGGGCACCCATGCCGGGGACAGGGACAGCTCTCACCCGAGCAGCGAAACTTCTTGCTCTTGATCTGGCCAATACGCTTGTTGGCCAGGCGCCGGGGGCTGGCGCAGCGGGCGCCGCTGGTCTCAATGGGGTTGGCACGGAGGAAGTCTGCCAGCCACTTCAGGTTGCAGTCACAGACGAAGGGGTTCTGGGCCAGGTGCCTGCGCCGGGGACAGCGGGTGACACACCGTCGAGGGCAGCGAGTGACCGCCAGCTCCCACCCCAGCTACCTCCTGAGATGCTTCCCACCCAGGCGCCCTCCCACCCGTGCACAGGAGCCAGTGCAGGCACTCACAGGGTCTGGATGGCCCGCAGGGAGGTGAACGTGCCCTTGGCCAGGCTCTGGATCTTGTTGTCGTAGAGCGAGAGCAGCGACAGGTTCTGCAGGTCCTGGAAGGTGTCTGCCCGCACGCAGTTGATCTTGTTGGCATTGAGGAGCCTGGCAGGGAGGGAGGGAGGTGATGCTGGGGACCCCCTTCACCACACCATGGGTGCTGGGGACCTCAGCCCCATGTCCTGATGTTCCCGCAGAGCATCCCACCCAGCCACTGGTGCCTTACAGCAGCTGCAGGGCGAAAAGTCCCCCGAAGACACCCCTGGGGAGGTCCGTGATCTTGTTGCCATACAGCACCCTGGAAGAGAAAGACTGGTGTGAGAGAGATGGAGCAGAAGTGGTGTGGGTCATGATTCAGGGGGTGCAGCATCCACCCCACGTCACCCCATACACCTCGGTGCGGGCACTTACAGCGAGTTCAGTGAGCGCAGCCCCTGGAAGGCATCAGGGGCAATCTCCGAGATCTGGTTGTTGCTCAGGTCTCTGAAACCCAAAGGGAGAAGGTGGCCTGGTCCCCTCTTCTCTTGCCCCATGCCCCCATCCTCCCGCTGGGTCCAGGGAACCACCCCCAGCACTCCATATGCAGAGCTGGGGGTACTCAAGACCCCAACCCAGAGCACCCATGTGGGGCACCCGTGTCTCGGCAAGTGCCCAATGTCCGTTGGAGTGGCGGGGCTGTGCGCTCACGGCAGTGGTCAGCAAGATGAAGGGTGCTGGGGTTCGGAATGGGCTGGTAGGGGCTGCACACTTACATCCTCCGCAGCTTCTTGTAGGGGGAGAAGGCACCTGGGGGGATTGACTTGATGCCATTGAGCTCCAGGCGTCTGCAAAGAGAAGGGGGAGAGATGAGGGCTGTAGGTCTGGCTGAGCCCCAGCATCTCATTGACAGGGCTGGGGGGTTGCAAGAGCCCCAGGTTTGCATTAAGTTCCCCCACCGGAGTGGCACCATTCACCCCAGGGACAACTAGCAGCCTGTGGTCATGGCTTTCTCCATCAGGGAGTGGTGCCATGGGCAGGGGGACCATGGTGGCTGGGGTGAGGGGAGCACCTCCTCCTGGTCTCAGGGTGCTTGCTGCCTGCCATGTACTTTGTGCACCGTCCCAGTGGGGGCTTTGCACCATAATTGGATTCCCCTAAGGAGATTATTTCTCTATTTACATTTTTAATGCAGCTAAATCCAGGGCTAAATCTGGGCAGCACGGCAGAAGGGCAAGGAAGGCCTGCTGCCCCAGAGGGTGGCTGAGCCATGGGGCTTGCCCCGAGACACCCAGAGCCCAGCGGTGATGGTGTGGGGCTGTACTCACATCTCCGTCATTGTCTCGGGCAGGTTGGCGGGGATGGCTGTCAGCCCCTTGCCCCGACAGTCCACGATGCCATTGCTGCAAGTGCACATGGCCGGGCAGGAGCCAGAGGACAAGCTGCAGAGCTGGGCACGTGCTGGGTCCATTTGTCCTGCCGGGAAAGCAGCCAGCATGGGAATTGCAGAGAGCTGGGCCAGGCAGATGGGTGGCAGCACCCTGAGGAAGGGACTCGGGTGACAGCTCAGCGTGCCAAGACAGCTTGTGGCACCCTTGAGCACAAGTGCACAAGGTCCTGGTGCACCTAGTCCCATGCAAAAGGCATGCAGCTCCAGGGGGACAGACTGATGCACCCCTTGTCACTACGATAGGGTGGTGGTGTCCCCATGTTGTCGCTGCACCAGGGACAGTGCTGACCTGAGCCAAGCCCGTGGCATGCATCCAGGCTCTGAGCTGGGGCACGTGGCAGGGAGTGGAGGTGGGCTGCATCAATGGGACAGGCTTTGTCCCCCAACCTGTGTCCCTGCCCCGGCACCCACTGCCTCCCCTCCCCCTCTCACCAGAGCAGCTGAACTCATTCTTCTGGATCTCAGCCACGTTGAGGCCACGGAGCTGGGCCGGAGCAGCACACTGGGTGAAGAGCCCGATGGTGGGGCGCTGGCGCAGCCACTGCGAGAGCCAGGCCAGGTGGCAGTCGCAGAAGAGGTGGTTGGAGTGCAGGCGGCTGCGGGTGGGCAGGGCAGTCAGCAGCCACAGGATGTCTCCTGCCCACCAGCCCCCTGCCCTCTGGCTGCCCCCAAAGGCCGAGGGCATACAAAGAGGACACAGAGAAGCCCGAGAGCATCCACACCGATTGCCAAAGCCACTTTGCTTGGCAGCGCTTGGGCACACACTGAAGGATTGTCCCATCCGTCCCCGCCCCACAGTGCTGTCCCGGCACTGCTGAGCTGCCAGCACTGGCTGCAGTGCTGGGGACGTCCCTCCAGCCCGAGGGGTCCCTCCCACCCCCACGGCCCCAGCACTCACAACGTCCGCAGCTTGGGCATGTGGTTGAAGCTGGACACAGGGATGGAAGTGATATTGTTGTTATTCAGGGTCCTGCAGGAAGGCGGAGAGGGACAGGTCAGGGCGGCCAGGCCACAAACAGGAGCTTGAGATGCCAGGTGGCACCAAACCCCAGGGAGCAACAGCATCCACCCACCCCTGGCACAAGATGGAGACAAGATGGGGACAGCCCAAACTCCTGGGCAGGGCTTGTTGTCTTTTCCAGGCTTCTCGCCACAGCCAGCTGCAGCCAGGTGGACCCCCTGGGGCAAGATCAGGCCCTGGAGCACAGCTCCACACAAGTGGTACCAGACCCCTGCTCAGCCCCATCTTGGGGCCAGGGAGAGATGGCATACTGGGGATGTTCCTGCAGCGCCTCAGTGAGCAGGGAGCACCCAGGGACACCCTCACTCTGCATGGGGCTTGTGGGCTGGAGGCTCCAGCTAGCCCCTGGCCACTTACAGCACCTCCAGCCCTCGCAAGGCACGGAAAGCTCCATCCTCAATGCAGTTGATCTGGTTCTTGTCCAGTTGCCTGTGGGAGAAAGACGGAGGGAGCATTGCTGGGACAGTGTAGACAGAGAGCAACCAGTGGCTCCTGATGCCTCCTGCTGCCAGACCGGACCCCAAAGTCCCCCATGCCACCCGTGCCCGTCCATGCCAGGACTCACAGGTTCTTGAGGTCGGTGGCCCCACGGAAAGCTTTCCTGGGGATGGCCTGGATGAAGTTCTCACTCAGGTCCCTGCAGCAGAAAGAGGCAGGAAAGAAAATGAGCGGTGCCTGCAAACAACAGTGCCCCATGGGACCAGGGCGTCCACAGGCAGGGGCATGCCCCGGCACTCAGTGATCCCGGAGGGGCTCTGGGAAACTAATTTGGCTTCAGGTCCTTGGTTGCTCTCAGCCCTGCTGTCCATCCATGGTGGCTGCAAGTGGCTGGGGGTCCCCAGGCACCATTGTCCCCGGTTCTGATAAGCAGAGCACAGCTCTGGGAAAACCCTCCGTACTTAAATACTTTGTGACTGCTATAATTACAGGTCCCTGCTGATTAACTGGTAATTACACTTAGTGGCTCCAGCAGGCATTCCCATGGAGCCTGCCCTGCACTTTAGAGGGCACAAATAATCGGGTCATTAATTACTTCATCACTACATGGCACTCACTGCAATGCCGGGGCGTGCCAGGCTGGCGTGGGCTCTGTGTTTGCAGGGCTGGCAGTGGGTCAGATCCCCCACCGCGCCTGGGCTGGCTTTTAATAACCATGAAGGCCAAAAATCTCACTGCAAAGTAGGGTCAGGGTGGACCAGCTCAGGCCACCCCGTCCTCGGGGACCTGCTTGTTGTATTTGTTCCTCACGGCTCCTGTGCTGCTCTTCCCTCCCCCACCCCAAGGGCCAGGAGCTCCTCCGAGCTCAGCAGGTACGTGCATTGTCTGCCCCCAGCCCCACACCAGCACAGCTCCACTCCAGCCACCCATGGGGCAGAAAGGCAAGCCCCCAGCTCCCTTCTGGCACAGGGAAACTGAGGCACAGCACGGCACTTGTCTCATGCGGCCGGTCCATGGGTGAGTAAGGAGCAGGACCGGGGCAAATCCTGCATGGATTAAGCACCTCCTAGCATTACACACGGCATGCAGACACCCCCACCCCAGCCCTGAGAAGTGGTTCAGGGTGTCCGCGGATGCCAGCATTTCACACTCAGTGCTCACCAGCTCTGCTTCAACATAACAAAGCCTGTTCACTACTGATACCCCAGGGCAGTTGGGCTGGCTTAGGGTGGAGGCACGGCATTCACACTCCTCCCTGTACCCTGATTTTCCTCCAGCAAACAAGTTCTTCATGGCCCACAAGCTGCTTGCAAAAGACCTGGAGGTCTCCAAACTGGGACTTCACCCCAGCCAAAAGCTTCACTGCCATAATGGGTAAACGTTCCCAGAGGGAAGCAGCAGCATCGCTTGTGCAGATGCAGGAGGAAAAGGAAAACCCAAGGATGGGTTTGCCCAGCCCTTTGGTGAGATGCTCAGCCACAAAGGAGCTGCCATACGGTGCCAGAGCGATGCACCAGCCCCTGCCCCCTGTACACTTTGTGTGCGGGGGGCAGGGGCTGGTGCATCGCTCTGGCACCGTATGCAGGGAGCAGGGGCTGGTGCATCGCTCCGGATCGTTCCTGGGGAACCAAATCCGGCTGGCAAAGCACCATCGCTGGGGAAAAGGCAGGCAGAGCCCCTGGAAGAGCCCAGGCTCCTGGCGAGGGTAGAGCCCAGGCGCAGTTTCACCGCTACCCGCGCGGCGGCACTGCCAGGCTGCCCGGCCCGCGCTGCCTGCGCTGCGTGCTCCGTCTGGCCCCTCCCAGGCTGCTCCAGCCCTTCGCGGGGCTCTGCACCTTGCGCTCTCCAAAGGGGACGGAGCGCACACCTGCAGCAGCCCCCGGCACCCCAGCACTCCGTCAGATGCAAACGCCCCCTCCCCATCCTCCGATGGTGACGCGATGAGTCCGGAGGCCCCCAGGAGTTGCGCTGACCTTTCAGAAAAATGCAGCATCACCCCAGATCTCCTTTTCCCTTTTGCCTCCTAGAAGAAGGAATCCCCTAGAAAACCCTCCAGGAACCCTCAGATGAGGTTCACCGCTCTTCCTAGCAATGCATCACACTCCTTCTTGGCAGCTGCCTGTCCTCCAACATTAAACCAGTTGCACCGGGGCCAAGCATGGGAGCACCCACCACACTTCGGTGCTCTGCACCCCCCTCCCAGCTCCATCACNCCCCAAATCTCCTTTTCCCTTTTGCCTCCTAGAAGAAGGAATCCCCTAGAAAACCCTCCAGGAACCCTCAGATGAGGTTCACCGCTCTTCCTAGCAATGCATCACACTCCTTCTTGGCAGCTGCCTGTCCTCCAACATTAAACCAGTTGCACCGGGGCCAAGCATGGGAGCACCCACCACACTTCGGTGCTCTGCACCCCCCTCCCAGCTCCATCACTGCCTGCCCCAGCCAGCCCCTGCCTGCAGCTTGTTTGGTTCCCCCATGGAAAACTTGCTCATGTTTCTCCGCTCGCAGCACATGGGAGTCCCAGCGCGCCCAGGGAGTAAACTCAGGCGTCTGTCTGCAAGCTGCTCGCTTACAACTCACGAGGGAAATGCTGCTAGAAGGTTGCAACTGACTTTGTGAGGCTTCTCCCCTTCACAGCTTTTTGTGACAGTCACTGATGAAGTGCTGCCGTTGAGGGTACCAAAGCCAATAGGGACAGACACTGGATGCGAGGGTTTCAGCAAGGCCCCTGCGCCAGGCTTGCATTGCCGGCACGGTTACACAGCTGATGACACCAGGACAAACACATGCTTTGCCTGCGGGATCTCAGGCCCCGGCATTGGAACAAGGCACAGCCCCTTCCCTCCTGGTTGTTTCATAGCTCCTAGCTATGTTTGCTTTACACTTTGGCACCAAAGAAGGAGCAGATGGCATGGCTTCTCCTCGCTCCACCGTGTGGCTTGCGGCACCCTCGGTGGCTGTGCCCGTGACACCTCGCATCCCGCCAAATACAAGCATGTCGCTGCCATTGCGTGTGGAGTGCCAGCTTGCAGTGGTGACTACAAACACTGACAGGTCCGACAGCCCTACTAGGGACCAGCCGCGGATGGAGGAGGGGGAAAGGAAGCAGCCCCACCGTGTTGTCACAGCTGCCCTTTCTGTCTTTTCTGGTTCCACTTCCAGATATTTTCCTAAAGCTCCAAATTTAAAAGTTCCTGGTTATTAAATCCAGGGGATGCCCAATCAGCCGCCCATCTACAGCGCCACTGTCCTCCCACTCCCACACTGCGGGCCCATGCAGCTGGATTTTCTTCCTGCACGGCATAGTTCGCAGAGGGCTCTGGCAGTCCCGTGGGTGCAAAGGGGGAAGGATGACCAGGGTGAGCAGGTGATGGGGGACACGCAGCCTCCACTCTGCAAGTGCCAGAGGACAGAGCCAGATGCCTGCACTTGGGCAGACCCTCCGTGGAGGCTGTAGCACACGTGCATGCCCAAAGGGGAAGCNGAAGGATGACCAGGGTGAGCAGGTGATGGGGGACACGCAGCCTCCACTCTGCAAGTGCCAGAGGACAGAGCCAGATGCCTGC
>VZSC01003603.1:0-54468 GCA_013398225.1 Steatornis caripensis
GGTTCCTCTCTGCCCAGCTCTCCAGCCTGCCCAGGGCACGCTGAAAGCAAAAGCAACCGCAAACCAAGAGGGAGCCCCATGCAAACGTACCCTTGAATGCACCGGAGAAGGGAAGGGGCAGTGATCGTCTGATCACCGCTCGGATGCGACACCAGGCACTCCCTCAGACACAAACAAGTGCCGTGACACCCAGGACTCACCTTATTTATTGCCTGTCACCTCGGCCCCGCAGGAGCCAGAGCATCCTCGACGAGCCACACCAGGGCAGGCACCCGGGGCTGGGCTGCCCTCCCGGGGCTGCCGACGTTTTCCCTTTTCAACACTTTTAGAAAAAAATAAAAAGCGTCACACTCCTGCTGGTTATTCAAGAGCTGTTTGCTTTAATCCTGTTCCAGAAACACGCTCTCGGTGGCGCCCATTCGGTACACGCGGTCAAAAAGGGAGAGGAAACGCGCAAAGTGGCATTTCTGTGCCCGCATCCACGCCCCGCGCTGCCCTGTGCCAGTGCCGGTGCCAGCTTTACCTGCCGGTTTGCTTTTCCCAGTTTGGAGCTGGTTTTCTTTCAAACCCACATTCGGCTGCTTTCGGTGCGTCTCCCGCGGGAGCGGACACGCTCGGCCGGAGGAGCCCCAGGGACGGGGGCAGAGACGGGGCCACCGCCTCTGCCTCCCACGGGGCCCATCGCTCCCCACCACGGCGGTGGCCCCCGGGGAGCACGGCTCTGCCCCGAGCACCGAGCCCCTTCAGAGCCCAGCACACAGCAACGCCTTCTCCTTCGCCTGTGGCTTCGGCTGAATTTCCACTCGAAGGGTGAAAGCCTTATTGTAAGCTTTCTGGCTGCCGGAATTCCTCCCCAGGGAGCCAAGGTGAACATCATCGCAAAAATCCAGGGGGAAAAGCCTGGAAAGCCCCTTTCTGCGCTTCCCCCTGCCCTCTCCTGCTTGGGTGCGTGGCCGTGCAGCCGGCGGCGCTGGACCGTGCCCGTGGGACGCTCGGCTCCTCGCAAACACCGGCCGCTCAGACACCTCCGCACCAAACTCCGCCAGCTCCTCCGAGAGGCAGATTTCAGCCCCGGGGCCGCCGACAAAAAGCACCAGTTATAAAAATCCCAGGTTAAGCAAACAGGAAGGCGCAGCCCCGCGCGCCCGCGCTGCCAGGCCAGGGCCCGCTAAAACAAGCCCTGTTTAAATGCGGTGGCGCTGGCGGCAGACTTGTTGACTCCGGCCGCTTTTCCAACCCGGCCGCTGCCGCCCGGGCGACCCGCGAGCATCGGCAGCGATGGGCCACGGGACAGGGCGGCCGCACAGGGCTGCGCTTGTCCTCGGGGCTGAGTCACAGAGCCCGCACGGCAGCTCCAGCAAGGAGCTATTTCGGGTTTCTCAGTGAACCTGTGGCTTTTTGCGGGCAAGGCCGATACAACGGGAGTTTTCATGCATCACACAGGTCGCTTTGACCTTTTTCCTTTTCCCCTGCAAGAAGAAACGCGTGCAGCGGAACGTGCTAACGAGCAACCGATTATTACGAACTGCCTCGGCCAGTCGCCGGCTGTTCCAGACGCTGTGCATTCGGCTCGGTCTCACTCGCCACCCATCGCTATGACTCGGGCTCACCAAGCAAAAGCCACGCGGTGGGACAATTTGGACCGATATTAAACAGAGATCGAGGTGACGGGAGGCTCCGAAGCAAACAGGAGGGACAGGGGAAACCCCGGGTGAGGTCCCAGGGTGTTTTTGCCAGCCTGGGGGCACTGCCCGGCCCTACCTAGCTGCGCTGCGCCGCGGACGAACTGTGGGACCGCCAGACCACGGCCGGCGGGCAGGACACGTAGCTCAGCGCGGTCATTAACCTGCGGTGAGAAGGTAGCGACCGGGCCCTTCCCAGGGCGATGGTGAGGGCAGCGTGGGGACAGGGACAGCTAGGTTGGGAATAAAGCAGCTTTGATGGCTCCGTGCTGGTGGCGCACGTGGGGATGGGATGGGGTGGGGTGGGGTGGAGGAGCGGTGCCCCGTGCCGGGCCAGCATCACCTCCACATGAGCCGGCTGCAGAGCAGGACCCGGCTGCGCTGCCTGACGCCAGGCCCCAGGGAACCCGCGAGCCGTGGGGGGCGCTGGCTGAGGCAGGAGGCCACCCCGAAATCTCCCCTTGCGCCTCTGCAGCCATCACACAACGCAGCGGGGTCAGGCAAAGCAACACCGACACCTGCCAGAAACTTATTCGTTCACCTTTTTCCCAAATTCTAGAGCTGACCATTTCCGAACGGAGGAGCCTGGCAAAAGACATCAGCCCTCAGGCGAGGCCGTGGCAAGAAGGACGAACAGAAAGAAGCAGAAAGATGAGAAAAACCAGACCACAGCAGCAGGTGGGCAGGCTGGCTGGGAGCCTCCTGTAAAGTATGTGTAAACAAGGATACGGATAAAAAATACAGAGAAAGTCAAGCCACGTAGTTTGCAAGGGAGCTGGCTGCTCCCCCTCTTCCCCAGCCGGTCCCTCTTGACCTTGCTCGTCCTCCTCCATCAGTCACGCACGGGATACGGCCAATTCCTGTCTTCGTAAAACTTCTTCAGGCCCTGGAGGTTGACAGGAGGGAAATACGGGCCGATCCTCTTCCGAATCCACCACCTCCCCTCGCTGGCGTGCTTTCCCCCCGGTTGGCTGAATTTGTACTTGAAGTGCTCCCCTCGGATCCACCTGCGGAGAAACAAAGCACAGCCTGCTCAGGAGGGGCTGGCACCGCCGCCGGCCGCAGGGGAAAGGCGTCAGACCCTATTTACGGTCCCCTGGGAGTGGAGTTTTTGAGCCTTTCCATAGCTGGATGGAGGAATCAGCTCGAGGGCGCTCAGCCTGGCTGGCTCCCGCATCCTGGGGCTCCATCCACCGCGCGGGTGCCCGTAGCCGGAGGCAGCGGTGCAGCCATCTCCGCTGGATCGAGGCACCGGGGAGCCCTCGGGCTCGATGCAATTCCGGAACGATGCACGAGGCAGAGGAGCTTTAACATCGCCGCCCCGCGTGCTCCCCACCGCCGCCACACACCTCTCGACAACCAAGTTGGAAAGAATAATAATAGAAGGAGGATTTTTTTTTTTTTTTGTTCTCTTTTCTGAGAGCAACTACGGAGTATTTCTGCCCAGGACATTTTTAGGTACGGGCTCGACTCCCGCCCCAGCTCCCCCAGCATCCCTCTGCCCCAGCCAGCGCCTGCTCCTTCTGCTCCGCAGCTTATTAGCGGGGCTACGAGCGCATCTGTTTTCTGGTCGCCCTGGGAGTTGACAGAAAAGGAGATTTTAAAACAGTGCAGAAAGAAGCATTCATCAGTGTCGCGAAACACGTTCGGAGGCTAACCATGCCGCTCGGTTCGGGAGGTTTGCTCCCGCTTGATGTAGGGCATGCTGACAAGAGAAGGAGTAACACCCCCCCCGTCCGCCAGCGTTGCGGTCCCTGTTTGCAGAGTGCATCGCCGCATTTGCTGGGTAAGTTCATAAAATAACCCACAATATAAAAATGTCAAAGTCATGTCAATGCTCATTTAAACCTGCTTTGCTTCACTACTAAAATACAAACCCTGCTACTGAGCAGGGCACCATGCTCCCGCAGCTGCTCGCTCCCGGCGCTGCGCCTCGGGCAGCCGTAAAGTTCCTCCCTACTGCTAAAATAATTAGGGACGACTCCTACATACGCGCCATCAGCGCTCACCTTCGTGACACCGGCACCCCGACGGGAAGCGGGGGAGATCGCACGCGGCGGATAAAACTGCACCCCATTAAAAGGTCTGCTGCAATCGCATCTCGACATCTCAACTTCCGTCTCGCTGGGTACCCAGCTGAGCAATACCGAAAACGATTCTCCCAACAAAACACGCTAGCGCGGCGCTTGTTCATCACGCCCATCGCTCGCCGCGGACTTGCAGCAACCGGCAGTTACATCTGTTTTCTGATCATCTCCTGGCCGGAATGAAAACAGGACAAATATCGCCATGTTTTCCCTCTCCGCCGAGGACCAAGGAGGGATGCAAGGAAGCTCAGACTCAAGCTGCACTGGGACAGCTCTGGTTTAATGTGCTGGTAAGGGCTGGGCGCCAAGGGGAGCGTGGGGACGGAGGTGGGCCCTGATGCCGCCCCGCTCTGCAGCAGAGCCTCCCGGGGGCTGCCCCGGCTCCCCGCCTCGCCGCCCGTTGACGGCGGGGCTCCAGCCCTCAAATACGGGAAGGTAAACGGGCAGAGGAGGGGGCAACGCCACGGCCCTGGCCGGGAGCTCGGGGTGCACAACCCGGCACCTCATCACCAGGGACGCTGCCCCGCAGCTGCTGCCTTCGTTACACTCAGGGTCATTTCTACACCCTCTCTCTCTCCCCCCGCTTTTCTGAGGCTGGTAAAAGTCAATCGGGGGCTGAAGTGTTACTCCCACAGTGTTTACTTCGCAGGAGCATAACATTTCCTGTTAATAATTACGGCATTACTGAGCAGCGATGTTCCCGCGGGTCCAGGTAGCCCGCAGGCTCCTGTCCAGGACAGTTAGAGATCTCCAAGCTGTGCTGCTCGGTTGCTTTCTTGAATTCAAAAAGCATACCCACCTCCCCCAAAAACCCTCCTGCGGCTGATTTTATGTGAGTCCCTCTCCCGCTCGAAGCCTCCCTCCGCCTGCCACGCCGGGGCTTTGGGGGTTTTTATTCTTCACTAAGCGACCGCAGAGCATCGACGCAGCTGGACCCGTCTGCCCGTACACCCACACCGCGGTATAACGGGGTGCTCCACGCCGAAGGAGCTATCTGCAAGCCCCGTGCGGCAAAGTTCCCGTTTTCTAGGAGGGGACGCGGAGCGCAGAGAGCAGTTGGTTTATGTGAGCTGCCGGGGCAGACCGAGGAGACCTCCGGAGGTGCCCGGTCTCTGCTCAGAGGGCACCTTCTCCCCAACCTCAAGGACTGTCCTATAACCCCTTTGGAATGAAAATTTCCTCGTCCCTTTCGAACGGGCTCGCCTGCCCAGATTAAATGATATCCATCACCCGATTTGGTTATGATTTTTCCCATATGTTCTCTGTCTATTAAAATATTCACTATCAAAGGGATCGGCATGTAAAACTAGAACCGTGTGAGCACTAAAGCGACCACGTGCAACTGAAGACGCGTTTTTGCGGCATAAAGTTTGCCTTCCTATCTGACTGTGTTTCAGGTTGTTCCGGTCAGAGCCTCGATCGATCTGAGGAGTTCCCCCGAGCCCTCTGCCCTCTAAATTCAGCCTCCTGCCCCAGCCACGGTCGCTCGGCTTCCCCCAGCCCGCTCCGCCTGAGCCACGAGCCGGAGCGTTGGGATGCACGGTCCACGTCAGGGTGAGAGGGTCCACGGAGGAGGAACCTGCACAGCTCCGTGCACTGTGGGGTTTGTAAACTCCACGGAGCAGAGCTCTTCCAGGAGCTGAACCGCTCACCCGGTGACGAGCCGCAAAGCTGCGGCACACCACAGCCCACGGCTCTTCGCTGTCCTGCACCGCCAGAGCTTCTCTGGGATTCAAGACTTGAAGGTTTCCATTCTGGTCACTGGAGGTACCAAAGGGCCTTTACAGGGCTGCGGCAGCCAACGCGTGCTGCACGACGGAGAAGCTGCCGCGGGAATACCTCTGGGAGTCAGAACACCTCTGAGCATCAAAACACGACGGCGGCATCCAGACCCGCCGCGCTATCCGTCCTCTCCGTCCGTCCCAGGGTGAGGGGCTGTGGGAGAAACACGGAAAACCTAGAACCCGCGGGAATCTTTCCTTGCAAGGCTCACGGATGTGAAAGCCGTGGCGCTGCATACTCACTGGAGCCCCCCGTTTCAGGGCTCATGGAGTTTACAAGCTCCCCCGGCATTTATAATCTACCTGGGTGCCTCAGTCCTGAAGTTACCGGGTTTGCAAAGTTCTCCAGCGCTGCCTCGCTGAACCCTGCTCCCTCCTCCCGGGATTCAGNTGCATACTCACTGGAGCCCCCCATTTCAGGGCTCATGGAGTTTACAAGCTCCCCCGGCATTTATAATCTACCTGGGTGCCTCAGTCCTGAAGTTACCGGGTTTGCAAAGTTCTCCAGCGCTGCCTCGCTGAACCCTGCTCCCTCCTCCCGGGATTCAGGGAGCGAACGCGCTGCTGCAGTAACAGGGCCGAAGCATTCACGCCCCGCAGTCCATCACTTCAGGGCTCGCGGAGTTTACAAGCATCGCTGGGAGCCCTGGACAGCCTGTAACCCGGGCGAGATGCACGTGTACACGGTCGCCTGCAGACCAAGAAACCGCTACGGATCACCTTATCTGCAATCGCTCGTGTTTCGTACAACTCTGGGGCTCACACAACGACCTTCTGGCTGGCCGAAGGGATCCACAGGTTTCTGAGCCCCCTCTGGCGCAGGAGACCGCCGGCCTGCGTGAGCCTTGCCTGTGGCTCTAGAGAAACGGGAACGTCTTCAAGCCAGTCGGGAAGAAGCTGTATCTGACTTCACCTACGTTACAAGAAGTCTAATGCCACAGGTGGTCACCCAGCCTCGGAGAAGGATGAGCCAGCCCCATGTTTCAGAGGAGATAAGACAGGAAGGTCAGCAAGGACAATCCCGGCCGCAGCTTCCCGGGATTTACCGAGTCAGCGCAAGGCGGCAGCTCCTCCTGGCTCCCCGGGAAGCACCGGGCACCAGGTACTGCCGATGGGCAGGGGAACGGCTGGGGAATGGCATCAGGGTGAACCAGCTGAGCCCACGCTGGGTCCCTTAGGAGACACATGAGGGCAAAATACTCACCTGAGAGGCAAGAAACAAGATACGGTCAGATAAAGCAAGGCAGGTATTTCTCCTCCAGGAGACAGAAAACCCCCTGTGCCCTAACAACGGCAGCGATGGAGGACAAGGCACAGATACCGCCGAGCCCAGCGGCGGTGCCCGGCAGGAGAAGCGACACCGCCGCGCAGCACAGCGACGGCGCTGCCATCGGTGCTGGAAGAGGGAGGCCCAGCGAGCCGCCCCGAAGGACCCACCGCCTCGCCCGCCGCTGCGCTTCTGCGCAAGCACCCGCTCTCCATCACCACCCGGATCGGGCAAAGCTACAGCCTCGGGGAGGGCGGAAAGGCTAAAAATAATACGCGTTATTTCTTAAATCAATATATTCATCCCACCAGATGCCCGGTAGCAGCTGCGCCGTAGCGCTTTTAAGATTCGATCATATATCTGCCTATTATGACATCTTCCAACTGTACGTGTTAAAAATTAGCAGCAATATTGGAGTTGTTGGGATGGAGGGCTAAATCTCCCAGACAGCTGTAATTAGTTCCAGAGGGTGCAGCTGTCTCCCTGCAACAGCTGAGGGCTTCGAGGGAAAAAACCAGAGCCCATGGTTTCCGTTAGAATTAATGGCCTGACAGGGCAAGGCGGGGTGGGAGAGGGAAGAAAGAAACCAAAACACGGGGCGTCTTTTCGATTTGGTGGGGGGTTTTCGGTGGGTTTTTTTTATCTTCAGGTTCTCCGTTGTAAATCAGGGAGCAAGTGGCAGTGGAAAGTACAAACTCATTACAGTAACAGAGCCTCCATCATCGGCTTTCTTGCTTATTCTAGCCCCATCAGCAGAAGCGATCATAAATTAATCTTGGCCCGAGTTTGCAGAATAAGGGCAGTTTTATGGGTTGTTTTTCAACGCCGCCGACTTCTCTTTCTCCAAGAGCCCTGCAAGGTCTGGCCCTGCAGAGCCGGAGCATCCTCAAAACTCTCGGGGAAGTGGGATTCCTCCCCCGCGGACAGGTTAGAAAGGGAGGCTCAGAGGCTGCATCTATACCGAGGGCAGAGCAAACCTTGGGGGAAGGAACCCTGGCTCTCCCCCGCGCTCAGCGCTGGCCGGGATTCCTTTCAGCACGGACAGACCCAGCGCGTGGGCTTCAGTTTAGTGTTTCGCAGGTGTGACGGCGATGCGGCCGACGCTCCCGAGGGAGCCAAGGCAGGAGCCGCCCTTGCCCAGGGAGATGCCTCCCACGGCCACGGGACACGCGGCGCAGTCCGGCCACGGCCAAGCTGCCCCGCGGCTGCACGCGCCACCGCCATGGCAAGTGGCTGGAAACCAGATCTCCCACCCTGGGAGAAATCCCAGCGCTTTGAGACGAGCTCTGCCCTCCCTGACAACGCTGAAAGGCTGAGGCTGTTTTTACCAGAAGAAAATCCAAATTCATTCCGGACAGCGGAATCATTTCATTCTGATAGTATCAGACGTTGTAATGTTCACGATAAATTAAGTATTTTCTTCTAAACTACAGCACATGGGGAACGAAGAAACAAAGTGCAATAAAACACCTCCCCATAGCGAAACCCAGCGAGAAAGCCGAAAGGACGTGTTTAGACTTTTTTCACCTCTGAGGATCCTGTCACCTCCCAGCACAGTTTCATTGCTGGCAAAGCCGTTTTTCAGCGGGAATATTTTACTTCTCTGTGCTGAAGACACCAGTGCTCATGGAGAGGCTTCGGGGACTCTGGATTTACATCGCTCCCGTACGCTGTCACCTTGCGCGGACCACACGGGTGCTTGCAGGGAGCCCGGTCCCGGCGGCGAAATGCCTCGGGGCGAGAGGACGCACTTGGGATTCAGCAAAACCCAGTTCAAACCCTGAAGGACTCGCATCCCCACGGAGCATCCCACGCCCACGAGCACCGCTCCCGCCTCCTCTAGAGACTTCTGCGGCGCGACCTTGCAGAACAGCAACGTTATTTCCACCCACACCCCAGTGACGCTCGTATTTTCCAATAACCCCATAGTCCCTGCCCGCTCTCAGCACCGCTCTCAATAGCTAGAGAATTACCGTTCCCTCTCTTGGGGGTGGCCAAGGGAGCAGCCCCCAAAGTGGCTTCCACCCCCTGCAAATACGACAAAGCCCTTCCCGTGGCGCGGGCCGTACATCTCCACAGGTCCCACGGGAAAGCACCTACACCTTCTGCCAGGGTCCTACGTGGCCTGAAAACCCAGTCCAACGTGCCCCCAGGGATAAAGCCCAGTAGCCACGACCCAAATGGGAAATAAACGGGCAAATACATGGGGGGGAAAAGAAAAAAAGGAACACCAAAGGCTATATTCTTCTCGCGTTCCTGCAGCCAGGTAGCATCAAATGGGAAGCGCTGCCTCCGTAAATAACGCCACCGCTACGGATCCAGGTCTTCAGCTACGGGTTGGGCTTTTTTCAACAAAGTGCTACTATAATTGGAATAAAAGTCCTTAAGTGAACATGATTTAATATCAGAGACACCGAACGCTTCAGTCAAAAATAAACCTGATTTTTTTTTTCCCCTCCTCGTGTAGGCAAAATCAGATTTTTGTTTTCTCCCACTGCTGCAGTCTGTTTCCACGACGGTGCGTTAAACACTTATGAATTTCGCAGCCAAAGCCCTACCGTTCAGATTTATGATGGCTGGTGTTTTATGAACTATCCGCTGCACAATAATATTTTGTAAATCTACATTCCACAAACATCACCGTGCTTGAAGTTAAAGCTTCACACTCGGCCAGGCTGGGTGCTCAACAATACCCTCATTTTTAATCAGTCACCTGTTTCTCATTTTAAGTTTATCGCACTTGAAAAAATACTATAATTTCTAGAGTTGTAAAGGAACCTACAAACTTTGGTCTCAGAAATTTCATTTCGAAGGCATTAACTCATTTTGAAAGTCCCTTGGCTATTTAAGGTGTAGAGTTTCCATTAACAGAATAAACTCCGCGGAGTATGGAGCGTAATGCTCTTATGGAAAACAGTCCCTTCCCCTAATTATTTAGTCTAGCAGGGAATGAAAATAATTAAGTCTCAAAATTCCCTTTAGAGTGGAGGGGGGCGAAATATGGTAGGAAAATGAGCTTTTTTCCCCCCACCCAGCTACTGAAGGGAGCCGAGCCGCCGTGGGCACCGTCCCTAGCTGAAGGTGGGAGCGAAGGTTTGCAGCAGCCGCAGGCAGGGTCCGGCTCCTGGGACGCCCTCAGAAACCGCCGGAGCTACAGCCACCCTGAATCACCTTTTCTTTCCAGGTGTTACCGCTGAGGCTTCGACTCAAGGCTTTTGTCCACAACTAAAATGAAACGATAACGAGAAGGCGATCGCTCGCTGTAAGCGGCTGCGGCGCTGAGGATGCCCGCGCCCAGGACTCAGCTAAAGATTGCCACGAGGTCTAGACTAAAAACCGTAGGTACCCTGCTAACGGCCTCTTCTGACGCTTCTTGCACCCAAAGGGGAGGGTGCAGATCAATCACTCGTGGTTCTGGCCATGGTTCTCCCGTGGGATCGTGCCCGGGGCTGTGCCAGGGCTCGCCAGCCCCACCGGGAGCTTCACCGTACAACATGGGGACATTAAAAATCAAACAAAGAAACGATGTTTGTGAAATTTAAAGGAAAAAACCCCCAAGCCCCGAGCAGGCGAGCCCTTCAGCGCAGAAGCCACGCCGGGCGAAAAGCTGCTGCCGGAGCCACTGCGCCCACGCCAGCCGCCAGCGCCGCGAGTGTAAACCCAGCAGAACTGGGACCGGGCACAAACACCGGGGGAAAAAAAGGCAGACGATCACTTCAGTTTCTTAACGCAGGTGAAGCGCTAACAGCAAACAAGCAATAACTGAAGAAACGTAAATAGCGACAGGAATCGGTGACTGACGTGCGAGGCCA
This sequence comes from Steatornis caripensis, assembly GCA_013398225.1. Taxonomy (NCBI): domain Eukaryota; kingdom Metazoa; phylum Chordata; class Aves; order Caprimulgiformes; family Steatornithidae; genus Steatornis; species Steatornis caripensis. The sequence goes on from VZSC01003603.1 coordinate 10,630, forward strand.
GCGCGGGATCCGACGCCGACCCAGCGTGAGCACCCACCCGCGCCCCCAGCCCCCGCCTTCGCACCCGGGTAAAAATCCGGATGGTGCCAACGTCCCAGGTGTTGGGATTTGGCTCGCCAAAACCCGAAACGTGACCCACAAGCCGGGATCCAGAGCGAAACGGGGTGTCGGATTTTGGTCCGAGCCAAAACGAGCGTTTGCAAATTGTTATTTTTATTTTACGCCACCCAAAAATACACTAGACTCATGAAAAACTTTTAAAGCAAAACCAATGCCAGAGCAAAGGCAGCTGACACATAAAACCAGCGCTGGATCCTGATCTTTTCCTACTATAAACTAGCTGCTAAAGAGTGAAAACAGAGTCTGTGCTTTGGTTAAACCAAGGTAACGCATGAATCAAGACCCTGTTCCACGAGATCTACAGCGCCGTGTGTTCAACACAGCACCCGCGCTGCTGCGGAATTACTCACTGGACCTGCTTGCGTTCCTCCGTACGCTCTGCGATCGTTACCCGCTAAAAACCAACAAAGATAAAGACCTGCTTTTGGTTTTGCTTTAAATTCCTGAACATTTCACTTCCTCACCTGTTACAGAATACAATCAAAGAAACTATCCGCGCCCCGGCGCAACGCAGCGTGATCCCAGCCACGTCCCACTTCATTACTTTCGTTTTAAAATGAGCTCCTGTGCTCAGCTACTTTAATTTTTTTAACACCACTGATGCCAGGAAGCACAGAAGAGACGCGGCCCATCTGCGGCGAAGTCTTGGAAGGCAAGACGGGATACACATTTTCTTGGGTTTCAAGCTGTTACGATGCCTTGTTTCCAGCCTCCGTCGCGGTGAGTACCACGAGCAACGTTTGCGGCACTGGGGGAACACGTGGTCATAAACAGCTCTGGGATTACCAAATGCTTCTGTCGCTCCGTGAACCGCGAGAGCCGTTTATTGCCAGCAGCCACCAGACGGTCATGGCTTGTGGCTGCTGGCACCAGGGGACACCTAATTCAAAGTGCTGACTCGGTGTGTAAAGGTGATAAACGCACCTGAGACGGAGCCGACGGCGAAGGCTCTCCGGTCGCTCTCCCAGCTCAGCCTTGCAAAGGATGCCCCGCCACCACCTCCCCGCCAAGCTCCCGAAGGACCCAGCTCCTGCCGGATCTCGGGGGCCGAGCTTTCTCACCGGGCTGGATTTCCGCCCGCTGTGAGCTCCGGCGTTCGTCAGCACCCTAACGAGGCACCCACCGCCTTCGCCACGTGAGCTGTGGCACGGGCGCTGGGGCTGCACCGTGCCCCTTCCCTGGCCACCAGAAAGGTGCCGCCTCCACGGGGTCTTCTGTGCAGCCCCCGGAAAGGAGGTGGCAGGGAGCAGCGGGGAGGTCACAACCTGCAGACCCTACTTTGGCTGATACATGGGCGCGCAGTCAAGCGAAGGTCCACAAAACCAAAGAGAAAACACGGCCAAAACGGGAACGCAGCCCGGAGCAAAGAGGCTTCTCGTGCTCCTCTCGACACCACCGAGCGAGACCAGCTGATCGCGCGGCATCAGCGTGCTGCTCCTCGCGTGGAAAGCCAAGCCCAGCACAGCTGATCAGAGCTAAAACCCTTCCTTTAACATTATTAAGGCTGTATCTGTCTGTGGCAAGGGCTGCGCTGGTCGAGCCCAGCACGCCTTTTGTAGCAATAATTAATAGAGGTTCCCCAGAGCCCGCGTGGACCGGAGCCAAGGCGCCATTACTTGCGTGTAACAGGTCTGCTGCCTGCGTAACCCAACGAACTGTGACACCACCCCGTAACGCGCCCTGAGCTATAAACCGCCATGTATGGGAACTCCGGCACGGCTGTGAGCCTCTGCGTTGTGGGCAGGATCCTGCCCCGCACGCCGCGAGCGCCCGCTGGTCCGCTCTGCGACGACGGGAAAATGGGTTCTGAGATGAGAATACGCGCAAAAGCCCCAAAATAACTGTTCTTAGGGCCGTCCCGGCTCCCGTACTTGGAGGCAGCGTGTTCCCATCAGCCTGGACCGACGCTCTGATAAAGTGCTACAAGACAAGGCTGGGTGCGCGGGGAACCCCGGAAACGCGGTAATTGGAAATTCTCAAATACGACGGCGGGAAACTCAACGTGGCGGTTGTATTCCAGCCTGTGTTTCTGTCCTGGTTTTTCGCAGACTACATACAGACAAACGTTCAGCTCGGAGGACAAATCATTTTGGGTTTATATGTTGATGCCATCCCGGGCTGTGTAAACCAGCTCGGAGGAAGCGCTTTGGTAAAGGGTGGAAGTTCTTAGTGTCTCAGCTAAGGAGCCTCTCCTCAGGAGGTCTGGGGGCTGCGCTGCCCTAACGCTGAAAAACATCGGCTGGGTTCAGGAGAAAGTTCACTTCCCCGGGTGCTGTGAACCTTCAGCCTTGTTTGCAGTGCATCTTGAGAGCCTCACATCAAAAATATTAGCAGGAGCGTAATATTACTTGAGCCGATCCAAAATGCCCTTAAAATGTTTGCTCAGCTAAGAATAACTTCAGCGACAAAACAGACACTTCTGTGAAAAATTTCCTTTTGTAGAAAACCTTGGGGTTTTCATCCGCGCCTTTCACTTGCTGATGTTTGTTTTGTCTCCTCCTTCAGAACGCAAACACTTCCAAGACAAGCGTCCACAAACCCAACCACTTTTGCGGGACTGTTTTGCCTTTGAAAAACCTCCGCAGAAACGGCGCGTTTGCTCCGAGCTCGCGAAGTGATCGTGGCAAAAAATCTAAAGCTGACGGGCCCGAAACCGCTCCAGCCGCCGCGATTTCGGTCCAAGAGAAGCAACGCCGAGCCCTTCGCGGACCTGCCTGGGAACGGGCTCCACCAAAGGGGCCTCGTGGCGCCCCCAGGAAGGCTTTAAGGTGCTGAGAGCACCGGCGCTTCACGCTGCCCTCATATTAAACCCACCCTATAAAGACCACCTGGGTACCATCAAACACAAAACCCAACTGACAGAAACCACACGTGCGCGGCCAAGGAACAACACGGAGCGCGGGAACTTCCAGCTCCCGCGGCAAAACTCAAAGCTTACCGTGGGGGGGCTCTGCCCGCAAATGGGTTCGTTGCCATCAAGGACAAGGTCTCCTCTTCCTGGGCCAGCAGCTTACCGGCCAAGTGGATTATCCATTCATTCTGCTCGTAGGTCTTGGGGAAGAAACAAGAAATACAAACGTTAGGCACTGCTGGCCTTGCCGTGTAGCGGTATTAGCGTGAAAGACTTCTGTGAGGTCTCTGGGGAGGGATTACAACCGATTCGGGTAGCAAACGGTGAATTTTCTGGTGTTGCAAGGAACAGATCCCATGGGATCCAACAGCTCGAGGCCCAGACCGAGACCCTCCAGGTGGTGCAGGGAGCAGAGAGAGCTTTGCTGAGCTTGGCTCATCTGGAAACCATTCCCGAGGGTACACATGCAACCGAGGGGGTGCAAGTGGCAAAGGCTTAATGAGTTGGTCGTTAAGCTGAGCTGGGACGGTTACGTGCACGCTCCCAGCCTGCCTCAACTGCAAAGTAGCGCCCTCCACCTCAAGCACCCCCAAAGGAACTCACGCCACAGCTGGGGGAGGCGAAGAGCGTGCCCACGGCCAGCGGCCACAGCTCAGCTGACGAGTAGAGCCCAGATGACGGTCAGCGATGCACCTCCACCCTCACCCAGGCCGGCCGGTGACCTCTGCTCAAGGCGTGAGGCCTGAGCGGCCACTGCTGCCAGCCCTGCATCCCCGCCGAGCGCGCAGCGCCGCTCTGACCCGGTGCCACGGCGAAGCCTCCAACTGCTGCTGCCAGGAGCGCGCAGCGCACCGCTGGTCCAGGAGGCGGGTAGCACGGCCACGGCCCCTCCGCGGCGAGGGGCACCCACCACCCCCGGTTCTCCCCAACACCCATCAGCCGCGGCTCCTCCTACACCTTGGACCACAACCCCCTTTTCGACCTTGCACATCCCTAACGCAGCTGGAGCGTTCCTGCCAATTCTGCACCCCAAATACTTCAAATCATTTCTTTCAGCGGCGAGCTCCACAGAGCAGCAGTAACGGCACGTTTCCAAATGACGATCCATCCATGGATTTAAAACAGTTTGCTTTCCCTTGTTGTGGTGTCACAGAGGAAGCAGAGAGACTTCTCTATCCCCGATTCCTTTCTCTCGCATTCTCTTTTATTTCCTTTAATCTAATCCGCCCTCTTTACAGCCCACACCTACGCCGTTCCCGTAAGCGGGCAGCCACCGCGAGGGAGCCGATCAGCTCTCGGGAGCCGCAGTCCGAGCTGCAGTGGCAGAACATGAATCTGCATCTACCGCCCTCCGGGAAGCCATGCCTCTCGTGCTCTTCGCAGGGATTCTTGCTGAGGCTCCATAAAAAGCATTTCCCCTTCTGGTGACTTTCTGTGCCTTACACTTCCATTAAGATTCCTCCCCCCCCACCCCTTTCTTAATGTGTACCTAAATGGATTTTTTAATGCAAGCAGTAGGGGACACTGTGGGAAAGCAAAACCCGGCAGCTGTACCTGCACGACTGTGCCTAATGCAGAACATCAAGGCAAAGTTCCTCCGCAAATCTTTTCTAATGGTGAAGTTTGTTATTTCCGTTGCTAAGGGAAACAGAGGAGCGAAACGAGATGGAAAACACCAAACGCTGGTGGAAAGGCTCATCAAGCAGCAGCTCTACCTCGCAGGGTTTCTGACCCGTGCTCATCACAATTTAGAGGGAAACCACAGTTATTTAAGCCAACAGCTTTTGAAACAAGATTATTCTTCCCATCCGCCTGCTTCCGTCCTGCCTCCCCGCGCGGCTCGCTCCGTCTGCTGTCCCGGTTGCGCCAGCGGCACGGACGGGTGGTGGAGCCAGGGATGCTTCCCACCGCCAGCCCCGTGCCGTGCTCTGCCCACCCCAAAGCCCCGTTTAACCTCTGGCGCACCCCTCTCTCCACCCGTGCCATCCCCTGCCTCCCATCTCCCTGTCCCCTTCCTGGTGCGCAGGAGGTGGCGGTGGCTCTCAAGGAGGGACAGGGCCACCTCAGCCCCCGTGGGACTGAGGCCCCGGTGGCCCCGGCGCAGCAGTTTGGGAGGGGAGCGGCGGCGAACCCGGGAGCCCAGCATCATGCGAGACGTTAAACACAAACCTTGCAAGACTTGCAACAACCCCGTCGGGGCTGGCAGGGACGCAGGAAAAGCCGGCAGCATCCCTGCCAAGGGCTCGACCGCGTCACGTTTCGCGGGACGGCTCGTGCCAAGACTCCCAGCCGCGCCGAGCCACTCCGTGCCCCTCGANGAACATCAAGGCAAAGTTCCTCCGCAAATCTTTTCTAATGGTGAAGTTTGTTATTTCCGTTGCTAAGGGAAACAGAGGAGCGAAACGAGATGGAAAACACCAAACGCTGGTGGAAAGGCTCATCAAGCAGCAGCTCTACCTCGCAGGGTTTCTGACCCGTGCTCATCACAATTTAGAGGGAAACCACAGTTATTTAAGCCAACAGCTTTTGAAACAAGATTATTCTTCCCATCCGCCTGCTTCCGTCCTGCCTCCCCGCGCGGCTCGCTCCGTCTGCTGTCCCGGTTGCGCCAGCGGCACGGACGGGTGGTGGAGCCAGGGATGCTTCCCACCGCCAGCCCCGTGCCGTGCTCTGCCCACCCCAAAGCCCCGTTTAACCTCTGGCGCACCCCTCTCTCCACCCGTGCCATCCCCTGCCTCCCATCTCCCTGTCCCCTTCCTGGTGCGCAGGAGGTGGCGGTGGCTCTCAAGGAGGGACAGGGCCACCTCAGCCCCCGTGGGACTGAGGCCCCGGTGGCCCCGGCGCAGCAGTTTGGGAGGGGAGCGGCGGCGAACCCGGGAGCCCAGCATCATGCGAGACGTTAAACACAAACCTTGCAAGACTTGCAACAACCCCGTCGGGGCTGGCAGGGACGCAGGAAAAGCCGGCAGCATCCCTGCCAAGGGCTCGACCGCGTCACGTTTCGCGGGACGGCTCGTGCCAAGACTCCCAGCCGCGCCGAGCCACTCCGTGCCCCTCGACAGCTCGGTGATGCCCGAGATGCTTGGCTCAGGCCGGGCTTTGGGAAGGTGGGTGCCATACCGGGACCTGCAGCCCAGGGCACCCTCGGCTGCGAGCAGGGACCTCCTGAGAGGTGCGACAGCAATTGCAGACGATCAAATACCGCGAGTCAGACCTTCAGCACCCTGGGCCTCCCTGGAGAGCCCTCTTTAACGCGCTCTGTATGATTTTAAGCGCTATCTCTAGGAGGGCCTGGGAGGTGTGAGGCTTCCTGTGTGCGAGTCGGGAAGAAGCTGGAGAAGAACAGAAATCACCAGACTCCCAGAGCTAAAGCTTTATGGAGGATCCCAAATCTTCAAAGCCTGATCCCAAACCATGAGGCTCTGTAACGCTGGAATTGGCTCCCTGGCTCGCATGGTCTCCAAATTGTTAATTAGCAGTTCCATGCGCACGAGAGTTGGGCTCCTGGTTTGTAAAGTGTTTTTCTTGTAAAGTTTACAACATGTCTGGCCCCAGCAAAGTCTGCGGCGAGAAATTTCCACCCGGTGCACCCCCACAGTCTCCCCAGCACGAAGGCTTAGATATCGCGCGCCGCCGATGCTCAGAGCATGCAGGAGCCGAGCTGCACTAACGACCACGCTGTTTAACTCATTACTCTGTAAAGCGATACGGTAGCAAAGGGAGGAGAAAGAAAGAGTCCATGAGATCCGGGCTGTGTCCAGGGCAGGAGCCACCGCAGCGTGGGAAGGTGACAGTCCCTCTGTCGGTGGATCCAGTGAGACCCGGACCCAAACGCTGTTTGCAGAGCTGCGATGGTCAGGATGGGAGGGGTTCGCCTGGCGCTGGGCTCCGCTTTTGCCAGCTCTGAGCGTGCACAACAGGAGAGTCAGAGCTTGAATCACCCAGTGGATTAACAAAAAAGCCAGGGCAGACGCACACATCGCTTTAAGGTGGGCATGCACGCATGTATTGGGTTCATCTTTAGGTTTTGGATCCTCACCGGGCACAATGACGGGCAGCTGGGGACGGATCCTGCACCAGCGACGCGGGTCCCAGGCTGCTCTGTCTCCCTGCACCTCCGCCAAGACACGGGCACAGACCGAGACTCCCCCATGCGCCTCCTGTCCTCCAAAAGCTGGGGCTGCAGCTCCCCTCGTGCCACGCAGGGCCCGTGCCGTACCCGTGATGGAATTACCGGGGAACCAGTGACTCGCACAGCCTGCTGCTGCAAGTTGCTGATCGGAGCACGCCGAAACGTGCCCCGAGCTGCACAGCTCACCGTCCACCCCTGAACAGAGCATCCCCGGGGAGGTGCAGCCCACCGTGGATGTGGACGTCACTGTCTCCTTTACCCTTCCGTGTTTTAGCATGGAAAGCAACTAATGAACCTAAGCACAAAAACCCCATCATCAACCCAACTGAAATGCCTGAGAAAGGCAGCTCGGGTTAAGGTTCCCAAAGCAACGCTATCTTCACCACAAAGCCGAAGCCTTGCTGTGCTCGCGGACAGTCCGTGACCCACAGACCCACGGAAGTGCAGCTCTCCAGCAAGCCAGACCATCTTTAACTGCCCGGGTACCAGCACTCAAGACCTCCGCGAAGCAGGTTTTAGGTGTAACACAGCGGACTAACGAAGAGGACCTGGGACTAGGTGTTCAGACCCCAAGAGCTTTTAGTTCCTGACGGGCTACAGCCTTGCGCGGTGCTCGGGCAGCTGCTTCCCCGTGGCTTTCCGTGCCGGTCTGGCTGCGTACGCTGCTTTGGGACGGGGGTTTGCTCCTTCTCGCCACCTGCACGCGGCCCAGCACCAGGAGCCCAAGCATCACTGCACGCCCCGGGGTATCCCCGCCGCCGGGGAGCAACGCTGCCCTGAGACTTCTCTTCCACTGTTTGTATTCTCTGACCTCTCACCTAAGTGCTTTACGGGCGTACAAACCTGGCATTCTTACCTCGACTACATTAACTCGTATACAGAAGTATTTTGTAACTTTACAGAACTTAAAACCAAATCACCGCTAAAGTCAGGCAGCAGGAAGGAGCTGCGGGCAAACCAGACGCAGCAGCGACGAAACTGCAGAGATAACGAAGTAGAAGAGAATATAATCATCGCAAAAAATACATATAAAAACCACCCGGCGCTACAGGGAACGTGTTCCCAACTGAAATAATAATAAGAAGAACCCTTTCCCTCTAGCTTTAATTGGTCATTTAATGAAAAAGGACTGCGGATTAGTGTGGCATTTTATTGAATCTCGGTCCTGGCACAGGCACGCGGGAGGAGGTAAGTATGAGATGCACATGTGGAAACAGCTGGAAACTTGGCACGGGAGCCCAGCGTTATTATTTCACGTGGTTGGGAGCCCTGCACAGTTTCACGTTGGCGTCGGTGCGCGAGGGCGGGTGACAGAGGGGTAGGGGAGGTTCACGTTCCCCGCGCCATGTCATAAGGGGCATTTTTCACGTCACAGCCTACCCGCTTTGGGGAGGTAAAGCCGTAACTCCGCCGTCCTGCATGTTTTCACCTAATATTCACATCGCTGTTTACGCTGCTGCTGCCACTTCTGTAGCCGAGCGCCTTCATCTGTTTGCTGTTCAGGGAACTTGAGCTATCAGCTGGAGAGATAAACTGTCTCCCACAGAAAAGAGGGCATAACCAATGCATCCCTTTGCTTTTTTATAATATTCCGTCTCACCGCTGTTCGCTACCATCCCGCTACCCCAGCGACTTCACCGAGGAGGGTCAAAGGCTACGCCAGGTCACATCACTTCTCATTATCTCCAACAACCGCGTCCCTTTCTTTCTATTACTTTCCCAAAGAGGCAAGCTATTTCTCCGCAGGTCTGGCTCAACGTATAGTGTTTCAGCGGGGGCAGTTTCTCAAGCCTCACTAAAAGCCATCCCTTAGCCCGTCCGGTTAGAAAATGCTCGGGAAAGCAGCAGGTCCCCGGAGGAGGTGGGTGCAGTGCAGGGCGCAGCAGGTCCGGGCCGAGGAGTAAAAGGCGGAGCAAGACTTTGGGAACCGGCTCTTAGATCTCGGCCATACGGGGAAATCGCACACCTGGCATAGCTCCCGTATCGCCTCTGTATTTGGAAAGAAAAGTCACTTTGTTCCAGAGTGCAGTCTAGACAGGGACATACAATAGCCACTGTAGACAATAATCATTCCCTGCACAGACAAGGTCTTACTCGGTGTTTATACAGTTCGCGGCACGATAGGCTATCAATCAGTCTTCTTTGGGTTTCCGGGCACCTCCATCGCCATATTGCTGCTAGAGGTGAGCCTGCCCGTGATCCAGCCCGCGGTTTGTCTAAATGCAGCTCGGGGGTTTGAAATTATTCACATTCGCAGGGAGACAAGCAATCACGGTTAAAAGAAGAAAATACAATTCTGATGTGCTGAGCGCGGACCAACACGTATGAATGCTGCAATGGAAAATGGAAGCGGGTTGAGGCCCGTATTTTTAGAAGGGGGAAGAAAGGGAATGTGAAAGGCTGCGCTCAGTACGGCGCGCATTAGGTTTAGGTTTTATTACGTTACGCACACCTCCTCCTCCTCCACTCTGCTGCCACGCAGCTTTTTCCTGTAAAGCACCTTCTGGCTGGAAGACCGAGATAACAGAGGCTTGAATAAAATATTTCACAAAAATAGGAATCCGCCTTCTCCATAAATACGGTTACTTTTTCTCAGCTCTTCAGGCTTGCGCGCGATAACGTGAAGCCTCCGTCACGACTCCCTGTCACCACCCAGGGGAGATCCTCCGAGCATCAATCCCGTCGCCGCACTTTCTCTCTTCCCTCAGGAAGGCAGCTGAACTTTATTTATCAACTTATACGCCGGATCTGGAAAACGCACGCTGCTTCTCGGCGCATCGCAAACGCTGCTGCGCGGTGCGTTTGCCGACAGTTTGCAGAGCCCTGCAGGACGCAGCAACACGGGCCGCCAGCCTGAGCGGCTTCTGGGCCAGTCCCGACATTCAGAAACTTCTGGAGCAGCTTCAAGGTAAAACGCAACGGGATACTGGGCTTGAAAAAACAACCCGAAGACGGCATTAGCTTTGTTATTTGCTGAGCAGTTATTATTTGGTGTGTACCAAGAGTGTGCCTTCGCGTTGGTCAAACAGAATAAATAACCTTCATGCCGTAGTAAGGAGGGGAAAAGCCTTCCCTTTGATTTTTCTTTATTCGGAGCACTGAAGGCTTTCCACTGCTGTCCAGCGGTGGCGAACAAATCTTTGGTACGATAAACAACCGGCTTTTGTAAAGTCCGAGACATCCCGCTACCAGGAAAAAGCGACCAACTTGAAGCCCCGAAACTATGAGCACTATTTTGTTTTCTGGTTGCTATTTATTAACGATGCCGAACCCACGCACGGCCTGTCAAAAATCTGCCTGTAACGCTTTCTGTACCAGCAGCACAGCACAGCTCAGCTCTGGGTTGCGACGGCTGCGCTCTTTCTACAAACACCCACCAGAAACGAGAAGTCAAATAATTTCAGGAGCGTTGCCATCAGTGACCGGAGGACAGACAAAGTTTTAACCATCGGATACGTTTAAGACTGAGCCGGACACGGTGCTGGGCCATCTCGTCTACATCGTGCTTTTGCCAAGAAAGGTTGGACCAGATGACCCTCGAGGTCCCTTCCAACCTGGTATTCTATGATTCTACGAATTTGTCTCCAGCTTCTGTAAATACAGGATGCCTTTGCACTAACACAATAAAGCGTCGAGGGGTGAAAGTTCTTCCTAACGCTTCACCTGGATTTTCCTGAGATTAATCATATTCTGCCATTTCACCCGTTCTTTCCTCCCTTCTCCGTGGGGACGCAGAAAACAGATCGCTGCTTTCCCCTTCGCAGTAGGTTTTAATCTATTCCAAACCCGTTTTGACATCTGGACACCCATGCAGATTTGCTCGCTCTGCTGCCGTGGGAGAAGGTCTCTGCACCTCTGCTCTTTCTGTGGGTCCCTCTTCTGCACCCTTGCCATCAGCTCCATCTTCCCCAAACTGGGTGCTCAGCTGAGTGTGGCGGCGTGGGGGTGACACCACGCACGCCGAACGCCCGCTCGCCTACCACGGTTACCGTGTTTGCCTTTTCACGATGCCTCTTCATAAGCGTGCTCCTCTGGTGATGCACCCTCTGCCCAAGAGGCTTCCCCGGAGCACGATGCTCTGCTCCGTCCCGTCCCGCGGCGGGCGATGGGTCCTGCCTGTGTGCAGCACTGTGCAAGCCTCTCCTGTCCGCTCCGACCGAAACCACCAAGATCGCTGGGCTATTAGACCTTGTCCTCCGCTGCAGTCGCAGCTTGGCGGCATCTGCAAATGCAATAAGCACACCGTGCCATTCTTTTCAACCAGCAGTAGCTCCTCTTCAAAACGTGCGTGTGCGTTAAGTCAGGGCAGACCTCGGTTTAAATTGCGCTGACGGAGGCAGGTGATCCGGAGCGATGGACCTCGACAACAAGCACCTGAACACCAGCTCCTGGCCGCCAGACACATGATTGTTGTCGAGGCCATCCCAGCCCACGCTGCACTCAGGGGACCAGGTTACCAGCTGGGCGATGGAGCGAAGGAGGTCCCGTCCGAGGCGGCTGCTGAGAAACGACTGAAAAGGGTCGCACAGTTTTCCGCACGCCGCTGCCGATTCGTGGGAGTTTTTCCCCTTCTGCAGCCGGGAAGAAGCGACGCAGACATGTTCTTGGACGGGTTATGTCCCTGCCAGAACTAAATGAACGGCTTCAATTCAGACCTCCAGCACCCTTGGGATGTCGAGACATACAACACAAAGAGGGGATTTAGAAAACAAGTGAAAAGGCATATTATATTTAGATAATAAAATTAACATCACGAAAATTGTTTCCTGGAAAATAATGCCATGTTACATTACATGCAATTATGGTGCTACTGGAACGGCAATTAAGAGGCAGTCAACTAATAAATTGCAATTCAGAAGTGGAGCAGCACCGCGGCTCCTCCCGTTCCCGCGCCGGGGCCGTGCCGGCGGCTCCCCCGCCACGCCAGCCCGCGCCAGCCGTGCCAAGGGCCTGGCTCTCCCGTGCTCCGGCTCTCCAAAGCGAATCCTGCAGCTATAGCCAAGGTGGAAAGTTTCGCAGGAAAGCCCGAGCGGAGGAAGGCGTCGTATGTCAAGTGGTGATGAGGTGCAAAGAGGAACCTGTCACAAGCAGCACAAAGGGATGGTAAATATCTTCCCCCCAACTCCCCGGCTTTTCTGCAGCCTGTCAGAGCTGGATATGTCAGCTCTTTACCTGGCCACCGCCAACGAACTGCAAAACCAGCCCTGCGGCCGCCTGCTCGGGAAGCGCTGGGGCAGACGGCGAGCGGCGGCGTAGAAAAAACCCCAGAACTTCTAAAAACAAATTAAATTTAATCCAGAGGCTGAAGTAACTTGGGTTTATGGACTCCGTAAACTACTGCATGGGGTTTGCAAAACTTGCCCGGCTTTGTAGACTTCTGGGGTTTTCGACTCCTGGTTTCTCATCCTTCCTGCAGCTCTGCGTGACTCAAGCCTAAACGACCCCCGAACGACGGCAACTTCTGGCTGTGGGAGCGCAGGGACGACGGCCGGACAGCCAGCTTTCCCACGGGTGACAGCTGGCACCAAATACACAGCTCAACCGTTTTCAAACAAACATTCGGCCGGTCCGAAGGGGATTTACTTCCACGCTCCAGCAGGTATTTACATGCCTGAACATCCAGATTTGAAAATACTTGCTGCTGTGCCCAGGCTAATTGCCTTCCTATTGATTTCAACCAGAGTCATCCCCACTTTTCAGAAGGTTTTTTTTCCTCCTTTCTGTACCTTTTGCTACTGCCTCTTAAAAGCGGGACCTGAAGTTGCTTCGCGGAGACCTGTGTGCGCTGCGGGGGCCACGGGAACGTCCCCAGCGGCAGGAGGGGACGAGGGAGCGCTGCGGCGGGCACGGGATGCGCACGCTGGGATGGCCGGGAAGGGGCAACAGACCCATTTCCACCCGGTACCGACACAGCGCCGAGGTGACGGACCCGCTCCAGGGCTGACGCACACCTCCGGCGAGCACCCTCCTCCTGCCGGCGCACGAGACCCGCGAGGCTAACTGCTGCTAGTCAGCTGGCCGGCACGCACTCCGGCAGCCCCCTGCGCCCAGGCGAACAGAAACACTTGGGGAGCCTTCCAGTGAATTAAACGCTAATGATAAAGACGCGAAGAGGCCGTGCAATTTCCTCTTCCTCCTCCTCCCCAGGCCGTGCCGTACATCCTGGCTCTGCGGAGACGGCGCTGGGGTGCGGTGGGGTCTCTCGGCACCGGCACAGCCCGCGCCCACCTGCGATGCATCCGTACTTACGCCCTGCCCTCCTTTGGTTTTAAACCTGAGATCGCTTTGCGTTTTAAAGCCTTTGGGACGTTTCCGTCCTGGAAACAAACAGCCCTTCTCTAATCTGAGAAACAACCTTCGCTTGGGTGAGCTGGATTTCTCCTCCGCTGCCGGAGCCCTCCCAAATCACAGTCAGATTTAAACCAACAGCTCCCATTCAACCTCCTGCACCGCTGCTGGCTTGAGTTTTAACCTTTGCTGTCGTCTTGCTGAGGGATAAGCATACCTAATGCAGATTAAATGAAATTCCAGCACACAAAAACTAGCGGGGTAAATATAAAACCATAGCCAAAGAGCGATGGTTATGTCATCGCTGAGGAATCCGAAAGGCGCCTAAATGAAAATACCACAAAGCGAGCAAACAGAGGAGTTTGGGGCAGGGGGAGAGGAGCGAGGGAAGAGGATACGCCGGGAGAGCATACACGAACAAAGAGAAAAGCCTGTGGTAATCTCAGTTGGGTTTGCCTCACGCCGCTGCCGTAAGCCCCAGTTTTGTAAAACCCGGTCCAAGTTCCCATGCTCACGCGAGTAAGATTTAGCAGCGTAGGCTAAAAGATACACAAGAATTAATGTTACAAGCTTTCCGCCCCCCTTCTCTTTCTTTTAATTTACGGCTGTCACCTGTTCGCTGATGCCACGTGGGGAAAGTCTTTTGAGGGACCCTAGGTCCACACGTAGGCGGGCGGGCAGTGGAAGCAACTGCCGGTGTCCCCAGCAGGGCAGCTGGGGATGCTGCCAGCCCTGGCGGGTCCCGGGCACCCTGCGAGGCAGCTTCTGCCCCGCCGTCCACCGCTTCACCACGCAGGTGCGCTGCAGGGGCTTTCTCAGTGTCTTTTACTCTTGTTATTGCCGAGAAACAATGAAAAAGCCTCACATAAAATTTCCAAGGGTTTCATTACACGAGCAGCAGACATCCTTTAGGAATACAACCTTTTTTTTTTTTTTTTTAACATAATTAACTTAGCCGGGGCTTCACATATCCCCTCACCCACCCCCAGCACATAGTAAATTCATATAAATTGTTTTTCCTGGTCCAGGGACACCCAAATCTCAGAACACCCAAAGGCACGTACCTGGAACGCAGCAAACCACATAAGCCAGTCCAGGCGGTAGTGGTAGGGGGTGATAAAGCACGGCCTCCTCTTCAAGTCCCCAGGCTTGCATTTGAAGTCATACTCCTCCCAGACAGCAGCGGGGTCATTGGGATCCACGCTGGACGTCCCCTGAAGGACGACTTCTGTTCTCTCCTTGGTAATGCTGTGGGACGCAACACGATACTGTTTTTTATCTCAGGTCATGTGAAACGCTAGTTCGTGGCAGCCAACATGGCAACACGAGTCAACGGCCTCACGGCAATGGCCTCCTACAGCTGGATCCTGACGCGTCAAGCTACGGAGAACCTGGTTATCTGGTAGACTTCTCTTTCTGCAGCAGCGAAGTACATGGGAAACTTCAACTTCCACGCCCTCCCGCGCTCCCCTCTAGCGCATTGCAGTTGTGCCAGCCAAGGAGGCACTACAGCCCCAAAAGACGATTCCTCCTGAATCGATGGGTCTGCCTCTCTAGATCAGAGCCTAACACTTGCCCAAGACACTGAGCGAATATAACGAGTGTCTCCCAAGTCCCACGTGAGCATCTTCAACCTGCGCCAGCTTCTCTCTTTCTCCCGTGTTTCTTAAGAAAACCTTTGTTTCCGTTACTCTGAAGACTCCCGTGATGAAAGAGCTCTCTGACTGCAAGCTCCTGATGATACGGGAAAAGGGAGACGAAAGACGGCCACAAAACGCAGCCCCATCGCCACGTTTTGAGCACGCGCCACGTGCGAAAACACAGGCTTGTAACCGGCACGCGCGGCTGCTCTCACGGCACGGCCACCGACGGTATCTGCTGGGGAAGTTTCACAGGCGACCGTGCGCAGAAATCCTGCCTCTGCTTTTCGACGGTCTGCCCCTGAGACCCCCAGCTGCAGGATGAGCAGCTTCCGGCTGGGAGCACTCCTGCGTCCCCTCTGCGAGCCTGGCTCTCCCCGCAGCGCCGCTGGCCGCAGGGTGCGGAGCTCCAGCTCCAGCCTTGGCCACGGCAAAGGGCAGGACACGCTCGCCATGAGCCCAGGTGAACTGACTGCAGCTGCTCGAGCCTCGGGGGGGCGGTCGGCCCCATACGGAGCACCCCCAGGAGCTGGCTCTTGGGGCACCGTTAACAGCTGTCTCTATGCGCCCAAACATTTCACCACCCCGCCTGGAAGACAGGTCGCATGGAGCTATTACTCAGCAAGAGGAGGAGGTAACGCGTGAGCCAATGCAAACCGAGCCAAGAAAAGCAGAAAATGAAGACAAAAAAGCCCCCCGTACCCAGTCGATGCATAGAAACTTGGTTAAAAAGCAGCCCAGCCTTACGGCAGGTCAGGCGCGCTCCCTTTGCTGCTTGGCCGGACTCCCTCCGCACAGCAAGGTGGCGGAGCAGTGGGGAAGGCGAACTCTCCAGGCCACGGAAAGCCCATGTGAAAACACCATCATCAAGTTCTCAATGACCCGTCAGTGACGCGCGCCTACGCCGGGGAGCTGTTTTCCATAACGAACACGTAACTGCGTAACTCTGCCTATCAAAGCTGCCCGGCTTCCAACACCCTTTTAATTTTTTACTACTTTGGTCCTTCCTCCTCCAACCCAACCAACCGAAAGTTTGGAAACACAGAGCCTCCACCTTCTCCCCCCGATGCCTTCCAGCGATAGATGCTCACAACGCAAGGAATGCCGTACGTCTCAGCTTATAATTGTTACCTACATTTAATAGATTTCTGGATTCTCCAGCCAAGTTCCATATTATACGCTGGGCTGAGTTATGAGCCGTGGCCAGCTGCCCAATGGTTGGAAACACACTGTAAATCAGGGACACCAAATTACTAATAAAAGTATGTTCCTACTGTGTGATTCAAAATATGTCAAGTTTCACATAATCATATATTCATTATAAGCTGCAATCCTCTTTTTATTGGTTTACATAGGCTGGAATTACAAACATATTACAGCAGCATTTCATCACATGCTCTTTAGGTTCTGGTAACTGTTGAAACAGAAACCATCGACTGAAGAAGAAAAAGAACAACAACCCAAAGAAAACAATCTCCCGTAGCTTCACCACTCCAGCCTTCAAAGAGGTTTAGGGGTTGTTTCTCCCTCTCTCAAAGAAAGGAGAAACTTCAGCATTTTCCACAACTTCTCTAGCGCTGATACTTTTAATCATGTTTTGTTCTAACTTTTTTCCTTTCCACAGAAATCCCTGCGCCTTGAAAAACTAGGGAAAACATCAACTTAACGGGATGTGCTCCAGGTGTCCCCCGCATCTCCAGCGCTCACAGAGAGACCTGCTCCTCCCCTTCACCGGCCGCTCAGCCAGCTTGCTTCGCCTTTTATAAAACCTATTTAACTACTGCTGGCTTCTCCCATGGGACCTTGTCCAGAGCCCACCGACCCAAGAGCTGCCCATCCCGCCCCTCGGCTCCGACCGCTGGGGAACACCCCACGGCCCCCGCGGCGAGGCGGTGGCAAAGGCAGAGGTCCGTGCAGAGAACACTGGCCCTGCTGTTGCCCCCGGGGCAAGCTGTTCTGACGAAACCCTGTTTCCCAGCATTTTCTCAGTTGGGAGAGGCTGGGAGGGACCGCACACAAGAACGGTTATGGTGAGCCCAGCCGCGGCTCACCTCAGCCTGGCGACCTGTCCCCTGAAAATCCAGCCTCAGATATTTAAAAACCAGGCCGGTTACAAAGGCAGCCGGAGATGATGCTTCCCTTGTCCAGTCCCACCTCGCAGCCGAAAGCTGGATTTCCTGAGCCGAAGGCAGCAGCCAGGCTGCTGCTGGGCCTGTCCTCTCCATCTGTCTTGCTCCTTTTTGAGGCCATTTATACTTTCGTCTCCACAGTTTCCTGTAGCGATGAATTCCCCAAGTCACTCGTTGGAAAAAGCACTTCCTTTTCTTGGCCTAAAATCTGCTACCCAATAGCTTATGTGAATATTTACATGAGGGAGAGCAAACGGGCGCGGGGGAAGAGATGTTCACCGTCAGTACAAGCGGGCTGGTGATGGCGAAGACTACTCACTGGATGAACTCTCTTCCGGATATTTTCATCCTGCTATTACATTTGCTATACCAATATAATGAGCTCACTAAAAGTAGCTCAAAGAAAACAAATTCTAATTAAGTGGGAAAGAAGCCTGCTCCTTTCCTCCTTCTCCCTCGTAAACAGATATTCCAAGTCTACTGGCCACTGGAAGGCTTTCTGTTTAGGTTTAAGGCACACAGACTGGCTTACACTGGAGAGAGGAGCAGAGCTACAGGACGTGCCATTAAAACGCGCATACCTCCCGAAAGCTCCGTAGGTGTTCACTATTCTGAGAGGGTTGAACGAGGTGTTCATGACTTGTCTGGAGTTGAGCAGGTTTAGGACAACCGGGACGCTCAGATAAGCAATGAGGAGGCCAAAGGAGATGTTCACCACTTTGCGGACGTAGCAGCCTGTTCGGGACACAAAAGCAGACCAGAAGAAGGTGATTTCACCGCCGGTGCTGGGCTCTGCCCTCCCCCCCCCAGATTTCCCTGCCTGACGCCCCCCACGGCGGCCAGGACCCTGCCCGGGTGTTCACAGCTGCTCGCGGGCCGGGGCCGACAAACGCTCCGCCGTAATCAACCCGACCTTGCCAAGGGGCCACGCGCTATCGCTCCGGAGATCTGCCTTTCTCTAAATAGTCTGAGAAAGGGCTAAAAAGAAAAATGTCTAAAATGTAAGATTAATCATTGCTTTAATACGGGGGAAAAACACAGCTGGCACTTGCACCTTGCTCAAAATTGCCCTCCTGGTTCGTAAGCCGTGCGTGGAGAGCCTCCAGCTCCGCTCCCGCCCCCGCCGCCTCCTCCCCGCTGCCCCAGGCTTATTTCTTGCTTTCCTCCCTCGCCCTCATTAGCTCCACTCAAACCTCATTTCCCTTTCGCAAAACCTCTACCGCTTATCATTTATGTGTGAGACGCGTGCTGCTCCAGCAGCGCTTCGGCAGTCGGTTTGCAGGAGCAGTGCGGGGCTGTGCTGGGTTTCAGTCCAAGCAGACACCTACGGCAATCGGACAAATAAGCAAAAGCGACCTCCGAGGGGTTCCTACCCTCATGGCCGTTCTGAATTTATTTAACATCAACAGCCAAAGGATCAGATTCAAAGCAATTGCATGTAGCCTTCCCCTTATCTCCGCAGGAGAGGGATGTTTATTTGAACCTCTCTCAGAAGCTATTAATAATTGTTTAGTCTGAGAACATTTCTGGAGAATCATTTGATTCGGGAAGGAGCTCGCCGAGATGCCTCCCCTCACGCCCCGCGCTGCTGCGAGAGCCGTGCGAGTCCATCGGGCGTTTTTTCTGGTCTTTTTAGATGGACTACACTTTCCAGCCTGCAGTTAAAGAGCAAACCCGGACACAGAGCCTCCCCGCCACACGGGCAGCATCCTCAGGTCACCCTTTACGGCCATGCACGGATTGCTCGTCCTTCAGCACGTGGTGATCGTCATCATGCCCTTGGGGTCACAGCTACTCCATCATAGAGAAAAAGGGTTTAATACAGAGGGGAAAAAAAAAAACCCCAAACACAGCAAGCATAAAGCAAGAGTTGGGGAAGGAGCATGCGACATGAGCCAAGGGGATCTGGATCGAGCAGACAGGAGCTGAGCACTAGCAATGGGAATTCGAGGCCTCTGTAGGAATTACGCACGCACACACTTCAAGGACGCGGCCGGAGCCTCGTAAAATCAGGTCACGAGCGGGGCACGGCCACGTACCCTCCAGTCTTCTGCTCTGGTGACCCAGGGGTGAGCGTTCCTCTAAGCCTCTTGCCAAGCAACCCATCAGCACCAGCTCAACAGCCTCTCCCTTGTTAGCGAAAAAAATATGCAGAAATCCACACTGACCCAGAACACTACGGATACCCTTTACTTACGGATTACACCTTTTGAAAAACCCAGAACGGGGACACATCCACACTCCACAGTGGTGGTACGCATGGATGACTCTCCTTGCTTGGGCACCCTGGCTCGGCAAGGTTTTCTGGACAACATCACAGAAAAGGAGCAAGCTCCTCAAAAAAAGGATCTACGTCGCCCGCACGGCGACTCACCGAGCGCCGTAGCAAAGAGGAGCCCTTCGGCTTCCCCTCCGGCAAGGAAGGTGCAACTTGAGTGTTGGTTGGGACCGGATGCAGAGACATGGTTGGTAGGAAAGCTCTAGGCTCTCGCAGCCTCTAAAGCAAAGCTATCGGTGGGAAAAAGCTGTTAAAGATTTCTTCCAGCAAAATATGTAAGATGGGAGATGCAACAAGTTTAATGAAACTGCGCCAGCCTTGCCGCAACTATCGCTTCTGGTTAAAGCGCTGTTTCTTGGTAGATGAGAAAGGACCAGGGGCAGATGCTGTACCTTGTTGACGTTTTTCATTCTTCTGACAGACGTTTAGTATATTTAAAAATGAGCATCTGTGATCGTTGTTGCTATTATAGGCCATTTGTTGCTTATATGTGGTTTATAAAAATGCTACAAACACAACTCTGCATCTGTTACGCAGCCCCATTAAAGATATCCCAGCGTTGCTTGTGCAGGCGATTTTCTGGGACACGGCTGCTTGAAAACCCCCTTCAGAAGGAAACACCCGCCACGCTGATCCCTTTTGCCAACTACAAAACCCTTGGCATTTGCTTTTCTGCATTCACAGTGTGAACAACAGTTCACCTCCTCCCTGCTTTGGGGAACTCGTTCCCTGCCGCGGCAGCGCCCATGCTGACGGCGGTGGCCACGAGCATCCGCTCCTCTCGCCTTCTCCAAGCATGACGCTGAACGGGGAACGGCCACTTTGCCAGCAGCCAGGTCTCCTTCCCAGTTAGCTAACGGGATCAACAATCCCTTGGGTTCTTTCTGGAAGACCAACCTCATGTCCAGTTATTTAACCAGAGAAGCAGGGTGCTCGTGCAGCTCTAGCACCCGTGGGCATGAAGGGCAGGAGGGCAGATGGGTCGCAGGGGCACCGTGCCGCGGGGCAAAGAGGACGGCAAACGCCAGTGCTGCTTCTGCATCCAATATCTAACACACTGGGTGCTTCATCCTCGACTTTAAATAGTCGAAGTCATTAAAAAAATACAGGGGTAAAAAAAACCCCACCCCACAAGAGAAACCACGCAATTCCACATCGCTTATTTACGGTTGGCATCTGACGCTCGTGGCGGCGAGAGCAAGGAGGACAGCCCCTCAGGCGCAGAGGTGTCGAGCTGCAGCTGCGCGGACTTGCTGCGGATGCTGGCCCTGCGTGGCGGAGGTGCCTGCCAGCAGGAATCCCCCCCAGCACCGCCCCGTGGCAATGCCCCCCCCGGAATCCCCCCGCAGCCACCACCTTCAGGCTCATCCTCCGCAGCGCGAGGCCCAGGCACCCTCCAGCCCACAGAGGAGACCACGCCGGGGCACGGTCAGCTCCCTGCTCACCCATGTTTGCTCCAGGAGGAGACGGCAGCTTTAGAGATCAGCACACCAAACACCCCTGTGCGACTTTTTCCCCGCTCCCGGAATAACTCACCGTATCGGAGGGGAAGCTGCTCCCCGGCTGCCTCTTTGAGCTGCATCTGTGCTGCCCGCTCTTTCACCCCTCCTCGCCTGGAGCTGAAGAGGAACCCCAGGCTGCCGTCGTCGAAGCAGGCGATGCTGGGCACGATGGTTAGCCAGTTGAGGAAGCTCAGGTTGCCACTTATGATCAGGAGAACCTAAACGGGAAAGAAGGCAGCAGAGGGTGTTGCATCTGCTTAAACGACAACAGAGAAGCGTGGCGAAGGAAATGCCGGACGGATTTTAGCACCCTAGCACGTACTTTGCCGATTTTCCGTGATTGCAACAGTGACGGCAAACCTCTCCCTCCCTGCCCAGGCTACAGCCCAAACGTACCCCACCGGCTTGCAATGCGAGCTCTGCCCTTGCTTTCAGCAGGAGAAGGATCGGCCAGGGTATAGCGTGACTCGATTTCCATAGCGCTCCCGGTGCCGGCGCAGCGGTTTGGCCCCTGGGGAATCGTCCGCTTCCTGCTTATGCCAATGTATCTGTGACAGCCACGTTCCCGAAACCCCTCAGGAGGAAATGTTGGACCTTCTAATTAAAGAGCAGCGTTAAATATGCAAGCGTGCAGGGTTTTTTAAGAGGCTTTTTTTCAAAAAAAAAAATTTTAGGTTTTATTGGCCGTTTAGGAGAATGTCTTGCATGTGTAAGGCAGAGAAAGCAGAAAACCCTGCGAGCCTTCGGAGGACTCTCCATAAATACTTGTCCACATTGGGAAGGGGTTTTTTAGGCACGTGTTATTTGTTGTCTTAATCTTATGACGACTTGAAAAACAGGAGCAACCTTCTTGCCGTTCTGCAGCAAGTCCCAACGAGCATCGAGCGGCCGTCTTTGGGCACGGCCCGTCTAGCCTTGGTCATGGATCACGTCCTCGCAGCGCATGGCTTCATTTTGCAGCTGTGAGACGTCGCTTCCTTGCCACGTTCGTACGTCAGCCACGGGGAAGGTGCAGGGACACCGCTGCTCAGGGTACGTGCCAACCCCTCGCCAGAGCCTTTCGTTAAAGCTTCACGCGCACGGCGCAGTTTCTGCTTCCTCACAAGCGTTATTTTTAATTTCTGCTTTTCTACTCCTCTAGCTTAAATCTATTCAAGCCCTGCCTGTACGTACTCCTTTTTCCAAGCCAGAATTTTACCTGTTCATAGACCTCCCCCCCACCCCCGTTTTATTTGTACAGTTACATCCCTTCTCCGCCTCTATGCTTCCAAGCACGCCAAACCGCTTTGGTCCCTCCTCCTGGAGGACTTCCCTGCCTGCTTACCCCAGCAGCCATGCCCTCAACCTGAGCAAGGTTCCATCAATCTTTCCGGGTGCTGACAAGGACCGTGCGGAGGATATCAGACGGGCCTCACCAGGAACTTGTACAGCGATGCTAACATTTCTCATGCTCAAGCGGACCTACCCCTCCCGCTGTGTTTTAACGCCACATTTATCTTCACCGCCGAGGTGTCACGTTCGTGCTTGCCAGCCCGTGCACACGAGTCCCCCTACACGTAGTATTTCCAAATATGCGGTTCCCGGCATCACACAGGCGTCTCTGCTCCTAAGCCATGGTGCATCATCCCGCGTGTCGCACAGCCCAACTTCATCCCGTTAACCTTTGGAAGGTCAGGGGCCTGGGCTGCACTGACACCGCCAAGGCTGCTGACAACTGACGGACTCAAGAAGCCGTCGCTTTGCTTTCATACACAATGTACTTTTTAACCAAAAGCGTCTGAAGCATTTAATTGCTCCGCGTTTCATCCAAGAAGGGATCGCTGCCAGCTCAACCTTGTTGACACCGAGCCTTGCAGCAGATGCAGAGCGGACATTCGTGCCAGCGAAACGCCATGCCGAACGAAGGCGACGCTAGGGCCGTGGCCGTGAAGACGCATCTGGGTTTCCCTGGGGCTGCCCAGCCATCGCAGCGCTCCCAAAGGAACCCGTTAGGAGCGATTTGGCGTGCTGGCATAAAACAGTGTGTGGGAATCCACACATGCAAAGAAAGACAAGAAGAGAAAAGCAGCTGGTGGCTGTTGGGGACTATTTGAGTTTTGAGGCCGATTTGGATTCTCGTCCCATTAGTCACGCTACTCAGGATTTAGCCCTAATTAACTAGCTGTTCCTCAGACACGTTAAAACAAAAGAGGTGGAAAAAAGGAAAGAAAAGCAAGTGGTCTCACCATCTTATCCATAAAAAATGAAGGTTATAAAGCTGACTTAATGTATTACACATCGAAAAATAACGCCTTGATGTAACAAAGTAATTTATTTTTCAGCTTTCAGACCAGCTAATGAGAACTTCCCCGCCTTCCAGCTGGGCTGAAAGCTGTGACCTTGACTGGCATCACTATTATTTTATTTAAAGAACACCTTTCCGCTCACACAGCTGAACTTTATCCTCCCGCGAACTGTTTACTCACAAGTTTAGCACAATATGGTCAGGGAAGACTTTGAAGAGAGTGCAAGACCAAACACATGAACCCACGCCACCCCCAGCATCCTGCCGTGGGCGGAGGAGCTGCGGCGCGGACCACACTCCTGCCAAATTAACCTCAGTCCCCGCCACCGGCCTCCTCCTCGCGGTGAACAAGCGATGAAGCTTTCGGAAACCCTGAGGACACGCAGAAGCCGAAGGGCTGACCACAGACCCAAAAGGCGCAGGTGAAGTTCTCTGTTGCTCCTCCAGCTCCTGTTGCACCCAAGGAGCGCAGGTCCCTGGAGGGAACTCAGCTGCCTTGAAGAGCTGACTCAAGTCAAACACAAGAAGACTCCTTGGCAGCTGGAGACCATCACAAACTTCCCACTCCCACGGCAAACCACACCTTTGGGTCTCCCTTCTCCAACACACACAAAACCCCCCCAAGGAACACCAAAAAGCTACATCCCAAGCGAAGAGGAAATCTTAGTGAACCTTGCAGGTTCTTCTCCTCTGGCCAGGACAATGAACGCTCAGAGAGGTACTGGCAGGTATCAACCCCACCACGTAACACATCACGGAGCCGCTATCATGGTAAAACTTACTACAGCACAAGACAGACCATGGCACAGAGCAGGTCTTTGGCTAAATCCTGGGACGTCTGGAAACGCTGCAATATATTCTTCACACCTTCCTGTCCTTGGCTTTGAGTGAAGGGCTCGTGACCTCACTCAGAGGTCTCCGACCTCTGCTGAGGCTCGGTCAAGAGCAAAGTCTCCATAGCAGTGCCAACCGTACGGCTGGGGACACAGACATGAGCCCACCACCTTCCTTCACAAGCAGCACGCTTCATTTGTTTTCAAGGGCTTTTGGGCATTACCTGCGGGTTTGTTATCAGGATTTTGTTGTACTCGCGTAACACGAGGAGGCTCCAATTGCGACATGGACCCGTTTAGCTTGGTCTTGCCAAAACAGATGCTAAGAGGACAGTTCCTGTCCTGCAAAAAACTAAATTCAAACACACCGGACAAAGTTAGATCAAAATTAGGACGTATTACAGCTGTGTTACCGGCAGAGAGCGGAAGAATTTTGGCACCTAATTCTTATTTCCGCAACGCTCTCTGGGGATATCGCCTTAAAGAAACTCACTCAGGATCACACAGGGGGTCTTGCAGCAGAGCCTGAAACAGGACCCAAATCTCCCAATTACAAGTCCAACGTCTTAATTACAAGTCCCTCCCGAAACGCCTGCGCGCCCAAACGCTGGTCCCCGGCGTTTCCCTACGGTTTATCCCGGAAAGCCCCCAGCCAGCGTGCACTCTCCTTCCCTGAAACAGGCTCACCGCGGTGCTTGCTCTGCCGCTCGAAGATAGGAGCTGGTCTCCCAAAACACTATTCCACAACGCAAACATTGATAACACATGCACAATTTCGGTCGAAAGGACTTTCAGCCAATGCTCTATTAAAAATATGTATGGCTTCTCATTAAATATGACAACATAGTTAAAACTATGACGTCGTTAAAACCACGTCATTTCACATTTTACGTGATCGGCACCGTTTTTTTTAGATACGGTGATTCGCAAGTTACAGTTTTCAAAACCCCAGCAGGACTCCTCAGTAACAGAGTCGGAGAATCTTAAAGAAAAAAAAGAGAGATCTAACAAAAGTCCTAACTATTATTTAGTTAAAAAAATACTTACTTATCTTGAGTTGGATAATTATCCTGAATTATGAGGGGGAAAGAAGTATTTAAATCTGAATGACGTACACATGTGAGGTCCTTGAACACAACGTGCCGCACTCAAGGTTTGGGGCTCCCCCTTTGACCCGAACGCGATTCAGTTCAACGCATACTAATCAGCCTGTATTCATTAACCCACCTCTCACTTAGCTACTTTGTTAGGAAGCTCCGATCCTTTTCTGCCGTGATTTGCCTCTCGCAACTGCAGTAACGTTAAGAAAACAGTTCTGCACTTTGCCACTTGTGCCGAGGCTCGTTTTACAGCTTTGCGCGGAGCGACTGGGTGGTCCGCGGGAGGGGTTTTTTTCAGCAGTGATTCACCTCCCTATTGCTTGGAAGTCAGAAGCAAGATATCTTATTTCCGTCAGCCCTTAAAAATCAGAGGATTCAAAAATAATACAAGTTTGGCGTTTTCTGGTCTGTGGGAGGGATCGCGAACCTGACATATTTTTAACTTCGGTTATTCCAGCCGAGCGTCGATGCTCACGCCGGCCGCTGCCCGGGCACCGGCAGCAGATTCAAACACGGGTTAATATTACAGCCTGCCCGAGGGGCGCTGAGCGCTGTGAACCCCCGAGCTCTGCAAAAATAAACCTCAAAGGCCCTCCTGCTCGAAAAGTCAATTAACAGGAAAGCGGATAATTTTTTAAACATGCCGACGGGTGGCTGTCCTAGCAAACGGTTTCGTGGCCGTTTTCGCACGCGGTGTATGTCATTTGATCAACGTGGCCGGCCGGCATTACGGACGAAGCTTTGTCTGCAGAGCACCCGGCGTCTGCCGCAGCGCTGATCCTGCGAGCGCGGCATCCCCCGGGTTTAGGGGATCCTTTGCGATTCAAACTGGTATTTGCCTTGGCAGGCAGCGCACATTCACCTAAATCCTTCCTTGTCGGCGTGAAACCTCCTAAGCCTCCGTGTCGTGCTCTCCCTGCCCTGGCAAAGCGGGGTCGCGCTGGCTCCGGGCGGGAAGTTTAATTTAACATGAATTCTCCAGGGCGGTGAGGGCAGAGATCTCTGCTCACCGCGTGCTCACCTCCTGCCCCGGGAAGCGAAGCGGGTGCACGCCCGACGCTGGTGCTGGGGATTTGGGGTAAGCCAGCAAACTTCCCAAGGTCTGTCTTCACCCATGTGCAAAGCAGGTCTGTGGGCGCTGGACCTCCTCCGCACCCACGTTTGGGGGCAAGGACACCAAACCCCTCCGGGAGCTGCTGCTGCTGGGCTGGCAGAGGACGGAGAGCATCGCTGCTCCTTCCCCATCGTCTGCATGAAGAAGGAGAGTTTGCTGCACGCATCCCACAGTAACTTCAGCCTTTGCATCACGCCAGGCTTGGCCCTTCTCTGCTCCTACCACGATCGCAACCCGACCGTATCTCCGTATCTCCGCCCTGCGGACCTCTGCCGCGGTGGATGGGCTGTGCCCTCCCTACCTTGGTCTTGGTACGTGTTTACTGAGCGTCTTTCTCTTGCTGGACGATATTTAAATGCGCAATTATAACAAACAGATGGTATCAACCCCTGTGGTGATTTTTAAAAATTTTTTATTAAAGCACAGTATTAATCATGGTAATTGGGTAGGAACTTTAAGGTTATAAAACTACAGCATGTCTAATGAGCGAGCTCCTTATAGGAGGAACTGAGGTTTTTAATCTAATAATGTCAGTTTTATGGATTATGACTGGAGTTTTATGAAGTGTGATATGAAATACTGTGGATTCATGGCTCTCACTGGATTAATTTGGAAAAGTAGTTTTCCTGGTTCTAGGCCCAAAAACAATTATTCCTTACATTTCTGTCCCCTGCACTGTTACCAAACCCCTCTGTCAGAAAACGGGCACCTACACCCATAACTTTTTTACAGGTTAGACTTCTTTGTTTGGCTGGTTTTTATTTTTTTAAATCACAGATTGTTATAAACATACGGTAGGTAGGAGAAGCTCAGATTCTGCGGAGCAGACTGTATATTTGTCCAGAAGGAACGGCAACAACGGGCTGTAAACTCTTAAACACGGTCGAGGGCTGGCTCCGTCTGAGCACGGGGACGCCGTCACCACGCAGCACCGGAGCTTTCTGATATTAAGCCATTGGCGTGGAAGAGCCAAAATTGGGCTGCCCAGAAGGACTGTAATTTATTGAAAGAGTAAAACACAGGATCAGAGGGCTGGAAGAGACCTCAGGAAGCTGTCCAGCCTTTCCTGCTGCCCCAAGGTACAGTCGTCTTGACCTGCACCACGGTGTGTTTGTCTAAGCTCTTCCTAGAAGCCTCGTCGAGTGATGGGGCCGCGGCTCTGGCCTTCCCGGGCTACCTGCTCCGTTGCTTCGCTATCTTAAATTATTCCTGTATTGCATGTACTATGTATCCTCTATTCATGCTCCTTGTTTTGTCAATGAAGGAAAGACGACTGCTCTTACACAGTCCGCTCTTGGCAGAGCCACGATGGCTGCAGCTATCCCCCTTGGTTTTTTGAGGTATTTAGCAACGGCCTGCTTCATCATTTTTTCCCAGTATTTTTCCAGTAATAGCTCTGTAATGTCCTGGGTCTTCCTTTTTTCTCTCTTTAGAGGACAGGTACTTTATTAGCTCTTCTCTGTTCTTTCATTACTTCACCGGCGTTCTATGAATTCTCGAAGATAATCACTAATGCTGACAGGATTTCAACAACCAGCTCTTTAACAGCCCCAGGATGGATTTCCTCAGGCTCAGATGATTTGAAAAGATCTAACTTAGCTACGTACTCTCCAGTTCTCCCCTGCTTGTGGCTGAGGTCATCCTGCTTTGTTACCGGTATTAATTACACCAACAGCCACACGAGACGCGACTTTTCAGTGGTGACTGCTACAAAAAAAGGCACTAATCATTTCACGATAAAACACAGACCAGATTTATCAATTAAGAAAAAGAGGATGCAGAAAAACCAAACGTAAACCTCCTTCCTTGCACACAAAATAAACCACCGCTAACTCACGCTGGGCTCGTGAAAGCTGGAGGAAAAAAAAGCCCAGCTCATCTGTGCGCTGTCATAATTGCATTGCCTGGGTCCCACATGGATCTTCTCATCGCAGACCCCCAGAGCCACACGCCGTCAGCTCAGCTGATCGGGACAGCAAAGACCCGCCTCGTCCTCATGGGCTTGCTGCTGGACCTCCAGGACTCAAGAACGCCCCTCAACGGACTTTGCCCGCCAACAAGGAAAGAGGACATCAGTCTTTTAAGCTGGATTTTACGCATCCTTATGAAGAAGCAGATGTGAGGAGGAGCACATGTCATCACCCTAGAACACATGTGCCGGGCTCTCTGGAGCTACCAGGGAAAGCGGTGGCATTCGGCACTGGCAGGACCATCTGCACCCCATCCCTTTCCATCCTGCGCATGGCAACCGCGGTACTGCACAGCCTCGCAGGGCTAACGGCAAGGGTCCCAGCTGAGCGAAATGCCCACACCAGACTTATCTCCCATCGTTGAGCAAAGGCACTATGGGCTGCTCGGCTCCCCGTGGGAACCAGAGAGAAGTGAGAGTTTGGAAATGACCCAACCAGGCCATGCCTTTCAGTAGAGGGGGACAAATCCTAGTGGTACGGGTGACACCAAGGGAAAGGGAGATTTGCCATCACCCACCTCCATCTGCTTGCCCGGTCCCCCAGCATCCCTCCTCGCTCCTCTGCTGGCTTGCTCTCTTTCTGGTTTTCCTCTGGGCACCCAGTAGCCGGGCTGGGTGAAAGGCCAACGGTGGCACGCTGGTGCCACTGGAATTGAAAGCACGAGCGCTACCGGCTGCGCTGGGGACACTTCGTCGCCCACAGACTCTGTGCCATCTGTGCCTGGGATGGATCTTCAAAAAGAAAATACCAGCTTTCTCCAAACGGGCGTACATTGCTTTGGTTTTGGTTAAGCGGTTAACTCCGCTCTTCTGAAGCCTGCGGCCCCGCCGCCAACGAATCTCCTACTCTTAGGGCAAGCTGAAACTCGTAACATCAAAAGTTGGCCCTTCCTGTAAGAGATAGGAAGGACAAGCCTCAAAAGCCAGATTTGATTTTAATGTGCCTGCAGTTACTTGCGTACCATGAAAACACAGCCTCCCACAAAGAAAAACAGGCTATCATTCCCCCATCTGGTTTCAGTTTGAAAAATACTTATACATGTCGTATTTCCCAAAAGTTATTGTAGGCACGGGCAAAAAATTCCCGTTAAATGACAACAGCAAGAACATTTAATTTTCCCCTATTAATTTAATCTCTTGTTAACTTCTTGATTCAATATTTGCACGAGGATTTAATCTCTGCTTTGCAGAGCTACTTAGTGCCGAAAAATACACAGGAAAATAATTACCTCCGTCCACTTGCTCTGTTTTAGGCAGCAGACATGGTTTTGTGAACCCCACAGAAATCCAGAAAGCTACTGGAAGTACCAGGAGGAAAAGGAGCAAAGTCGGTTGTGCCGGTAAGATGAGAAAGAAGAACGTGGCTTGACTTTGGTTTACTTTTGGACGTGCAGTCACTTAGGTGACCTCAACCCACTTCACATTACAAAAAGCAAACTCCTGTCCTCATCCCTTCCCTGCTGTGGGAACGCCTGATCTCCGGACACCTGGATGCTCCTCAGAGACCTCAGCCCTGAGTTTCCAAAAGCGGTGGAAGCACCTACCCAGCTCACCGGGAATATTGTGGAGTCAGGAAAGAGCCCAAATGTGGTATCCAACACATGATTTCATAGGCAAAGGCTCAGTATTTCTTTCCCACAAGATGATAGGAGAGAACCCACATATTATTACCACGTTTAATACAGAAATAAGAACATAATAACCCTCGAGACGCCCCTCGCGCAGTTGCACACACACGCCGTGCACCTCCAACCAGCGCGGGGGTCTCTCGGACGTGACCGAAGATACGCCAAGGACTCACCTAGAGCCAGAGGAACTAGCTAGAATTCAAAGCATTTGATAATTCACATGCTATACACGGGTTTTTGTTTGCCTGAGTAGCTACGGCCGGGGGCTTGAAGAACTGTGTTACACAAGACCCATATTTACCCCCCGGAAAGCCGAGGTCAGTATTTAAAATATTCATAAATACTTGTACGGTTAGAGACTCCCCTGGACTTATAAACGTGGAATGGAAATATTGAGGAAGAAAATAACTCTCGAGGAATAAAAGAACTACAGATGCACAAACGCAATCGTGCGGCAATCTTAACTAAAATTTGTCCTTGAACTGGCTCAGATTTTGACAGATTACAAATTGCACTGCAAGGCTTTTGCAATCCCCAGTCTAAGTACCTGGTCTAAAGTTACAAACAGAACCGTGCTAAAGCAATAGGGAACCCAACCCTTGCCATTCCTGTTATACCCCCGGCATTTGTTCTTGATCTAAATGTGAGGCAATATAAATGTCTCGTTCCATACTCATTTTTAACTTCTAGCTTTATGAACCACCTACTGTAGTTCCCACAGATTATGGGATTTGACTGGGGAACATTTCTACGGATAAGCACAACTTCTACGTTTTCAATGGAAAAAATTTTAAAGCGAAGCAAGACAGACGAGTGATTATATTTATATACGCATATACATATATATATACACACACACACATAAATCTCACACTCCAGCCCTCCGCGTGACCTCCAGTGATGAACGGTCAGAAGTACGGACGGACGGAAGCCCGGGGCAGGCTGCCCCTTCTGAAACACCCGGGACCGTGGCTGGGATACTGGGATGAGAGACAAGTCCCGTGCCAAAAGGGTTAAGCTTAGTTTCTTTTGTTTATCATGTAGTCCAAGATGTTACAGTAAGTATTCCTATTCCGGGAAATTTTATAGGTTTAACTCGATTACCGAAGCATTGTGTGTGAATTTAGGACGGGTTGCTTGGTTTGGGTCTGAAACACAACCGGACTCGTCCTGTCCCGCTCCTGCAGAGCCGGGATACGTCGCCGCGTTACTGACTTTGACAC
Organism: Steatornis caripensis; assembly: GCA_013398225.1. Lineage (NCBI taxonomy): Eukaryota > Metazoa > Chordata > Aves > Caprimulgiformes > Steatornithidae > Steatornis > Steatornis caripensis. The sequence goes on from VZSC01003603.1 coordinate 41,721, forward strand.
ATTTAATCTGCTCTGAAGCTTTGTTATGCAAAATACCTCTTGGTGTTGCTTGATCCGTTGACTCTTTTGCTAGAAGCTACAGTGTTCCACGTTAATATATTACAGGCTAACTAACTGCCGAAGGACTGTTTATGTAAGTGTTGGACCGATATAAAATGAAAGGATAATTTTACAGAAGGAAGGAATTTTTTGCTACTCTGCTCTGAATTATCAACGTCTTTCTATCGCTGATGGTAACGTTACTTCCTAAAGGGGGAAGCTGTCACGAAGACACTTCATGGCAAAAAACCTTTCAACACCTTATTTATTTTTTTCATAAAGACCAAAGAGCATTTCCACGGACCAGCAAATCGCAACGAGCTTTTCAGCAGCAACCTACGTTAGAGGAGCAAATCGGAGTAAAAGTAGGAAGACATTTCAGATGAGTTTCTTCCGGCTTTTACTCCGATTTGCACCAAAAAAGTTGACTTTAGTGGCAGACCCCCTAGACGAGGATGCTGCTTAAGGGTGGCAAGGCAGCATCTTTCTCGAGGTAAGACCGAGCCCTCTAAGTTTGGGACAGAGAGCTTCTCCGTGGAGAACGCGTCAGCACATGAGAAGAACGCGGCAAATCAGAGAGGGGGATCCTCTCTACAGACCCTCAGCTTTTGAGCTCACGCAGGGACAACTCAGAAACAATTCCAACCCAAACCAGCCCTGCAGGCAGGTAATACCCACGGGGCACCAACTCAAAACCCTAACCATCAGCAGAAGACTTGGGAGGTCACCACCGAAACTACCGTCGCTGTCAGGAGGAGGCGGAGCAGGAAGAGGCAGAACTACTGGAGCGAACTACCCCGTTGGTTTGTATCAACGTGGGATCAGGATCTGGCCCCAATTCAGTCCCGAGAAAACCATATTAGTGTGTAATTACGGGGCCTCGTACGGACTGTGAAACAGGACACAAAACCAAGTCCCTGATTCCTCACGGTCAGAAAAGAGACCATGGAATTTTCCACAAAGTCAGGAGAAGCAGGATGCAGAAGATCTCAACCCAAACTCCAAGTCAGGTTGTTACAACCTGGGCACCGCAGCCCTTCCCGGCATCCCCGCGGGACCCCGCCGCCCTGGCCGCCGCTCCCCCCAGCGCACAGCCGAGGAGCGGTGATGTCCCACCACCGGCACAGAGCTCCAAACGCGCTGTTTGCAAAACGCTTTAGGATCCATCCACAGGACAAGAGTGCTGCGCAAAACTGGAGTATTGTTCCCTCAGAGCACGCCTGGGTTTCTTCACTCGGCGCGAGGGCAGCGCTCGTTCCGATTAGCTCATTTCATCAATAAAGTCAAACAGCACGTTAAAAAAAATTCTACATCTATTAATGGTCCAAGCATTTCACTAACCAGCTCCGTCCTGCTCATTAAAAATACTTTTATAGCAAATGTAAAGTTGAAGTCCAGCAGAAGTGCTCTGCTTCAGCCGTATCTCCAGACGGGTTAAGTTGGAAAGAGCCCCACGCCACGCGCTCCGGAGCGGCGTTGCGCTCTGTCCTCCATCTGCCTCCTCCACGGGGAGAGCACGTTGGAAAGGATTTTTTACTGATCAGAATTTGTGGATTCATCAAAATATTAAACGGGGCAGGCTCAGCTCTGAGCACCTTCCCCGGGTGCCCTGTTCCCATCCAGGACGCTGGAAGACCATCGTTCTGGTTTGTGGGACACCATTCGATCCGAGCTTCCAGCGGGTGGCTCACAAGGGGAATTGCCACCCTGCACCTGGTATTTTCTCCGTGTAGTAACAGCAACAGGGTCAGACTACGGCCTCCTTGAGCACCCGCTCTCTGCCCGTGCACGGCCCCAGACCGCAGGCTGCCTCCAGCTCCCAGCGCCTGCGGCCGCGGGGGGACGCGTGTGCCGGGCGGCTTGCACGTCAACGTGGAGCAGCTACGAAGCCACGTCTGTCACCAGTGGAGACAGTCAGACATAAGATAAAGCAGAGCAATGGCAAGCAAGCTAAAACCAGTTACCTGACTGTAAAAAAAGAAAAATTGCCTTTTTTTCTTTTTCCTTCTTGTTAGCACAGCAGTGAGGTCTTAGAGTGCAACAGCAGCGGTGCTTAACGACGAGCTCTTGCCTGCTTTGGTTAAAACCCGGCAGCTGGTTTGTAATATCAAAACCCAACTTTCTTACTGGAAAATGACGGAAGAACGCACCCGTGAAAAACTGTTTCACAGCTTCCTTTCAAGACGGTTTCAAATTCGAGCTAGACACCTAGTAAATAGCATTACAGCTTTAAAAAAAATAATCCTAAATATAACCGTGTCTTTTGGACGGCCCTAGCTGGACTGGGCAATGCTTGCCTAGTCAAGTTGTTCTGGGAGCGTTTTGCTGCGGGTTTTTATTTTTCCTCTCTGCTGAGGTCTGCTACATACTCGGATATTAAGACATCGTAAGAAAAATTCCAACATGGCAATTAATCATTAACTGTCACAGTTCCCCATAAGGCGCAAATTTAAGGTTATAAACCTGTCAAAAACCTAAACAGTTACACGGGCGGCTTGCGCTGTTGGCTGGATGCGCTTCTGGAAGCGGATGCAGACAAATACCGGCGGTGCTGCGGGCCACAGCGCCTCGGGAGCACCCACGGCAGAGGCCGTCCCCGCGGGAAACCGCGCGGCTGCCGAGAGGTGGTCGCGGCGTGGTCCTGCGCCGCTCACGCAGGCGGACCTCCGGCCGATGGGTCGTCCCTGCGAAACGACCCGGGGTGGTTGTTATTTGTAATGCGAGGTGCCGTCGGAGCCTGCGGGACATCTCGTCCGCAGCCCGTCCAGTCACACTGAAGATGCCTTGGGTGAGCCGCGGAGCACACGGCTCATCTTCTAGTGGATAGGAAACAAGGAGGGAACATCAGACGGACGAATTAAGACAGTGCCGGGACGTGGGAAGCCCTCAGCAGGGGAAATACTGCCTTTATGTTGATAGATTATACGTCCCCTTGAACGAGAGGACCTTGGGTCCATATTCCTAAGGAACACGGGACTAAGGAAAGCCACTTCCCCATCGTGGTGCTTTGAATCGAACTGGTTTCCAAAAGCGGTGGAAGCACCTACCCAGCTCACCGGGAATATTGTGGAGTCAGGAAAGAGCCCAAATGTGGTATCCAACACATGATTTCATAGGCAAAGGCTCAGTATTTCTTTCCCACAAGATGATAGGAGAGAACCCACATATTATTACCACGTTTAATACAGAAATAAGAACATAATAACCCTCGAGACGCCCCTCGCGCAGTTGCACACACACGCCGTGCACCTCCAGCCAGCGCGGGGGTCTCTCGGACGTGACCGAAGATACGCCAAGGACTCACCTAGNACCTCTCCAGGCGCTAGACCGCTAGCACCTCGGTCTTTCCCAAAAGGCACAGGGGTTTCAGGCACGGTGGGTTTCAGAGGCCTGAGACCGGCGCACAGCTCCACGGGGCCTTTCCCACCAGCGTCAACGGGACCGAGCCACTGCAAGGACAAACCGCGTTGGAGTCGGTCAAACCACAGACCCGCTTCGTTTGCCCTTTCTGCTGCAGAGCAAGCATCACCTCTTGATATTAACACACGGGAAAAGAAGTGTTCGGTGAAAGCATTTTTCGCTCTAGTAGAAATAATCCTTGCTTGAGTTTTAATTGCAATCTGGATTAGGCTGTCAATAGGCATGAATCAGTAACTCGTGCGCCAGTTACATGGCAAAGCACAGAACTCCACCGTAATAAACGCAAGATGATTATTGAATTATCAATAATAAAGCAGAACAGTAGTAAGACTACAAAGTGAAAGCCCTTTTTCCAGAACATCCTCTTCTCTACTAATTAGGACATTCCTCACTGAGAGACGTGTGGGTTCAAAATTCCCTCTGCGAGAAACGATGTGAATTAAACCCTGCTCTCTCAAATCCTGGATCAGTCTGAAGTCACATGGAACTGTTTATATTCCTTGATTGAAGGAACGCTAAAATACTTCTGGCGAAAATACTTCAATTCCCTCTCCGCACACAGCCATCGCAGGCTCCTCTGAAATTCACTTTTTCGATGCTATTTAGACGTATCTAACGATTGCCAAAATAAGAGCAAACCCCACTAGAGAAGGAGAACGCATCAGAAAAAATCTATTCTGATAGCAAACTTTTTGCCTAGGATCTGCCCAGGTCTTGGTAAAATTCAGATTAAATTGGTATTAAAGACAGAGGACGGGGAAAACGATGTTCTTTGGAATAAATTCAGACGGGCGGGCTGAGGAGCTCCGATCTCAGACAGCCCTGGCACAGGGAAAGGGGATCTGTGTTACGAATCCCTTTCAAAACAACTCAAATGCAAGGTTTTGGTTCGACCGATTGCGGAGACACAGCAGCCAGCTGCAAAAGCTGGATCGGGACTCCGCTCCCCAGATTCACTGGCATTTCGATCCCAACGCTGATTCAAACCCCTCTTTTCCTTTTAAAGTTAAAAGGAGAGGACACGACCGCATCCGCAGGCATAGGGAAAACGCAAGGAAAAAGTAAAGGGGATGTCACATCTCATCAGCTTGACACCATGCTGGAAAACATTGGTGGCTCCTCTGATTTATATCTTTCCGCAGCTACTTTCTTTGCCTCATTAAAGTACATAATTTTCAGTAACTCTAAGCTCTTAGCAACATCTGCAGTAAAATATTTAACTTGGGTTGGCTACTCAGTGTCACTGAAAGCCAAGGCTGGGCGCATTTCAAGATCCGGGATGACCTGGATTTTTCCACCAAACCAACCTCTCGCAGCACGTTCGGAGCTCGTACGCGTACGGGCGCGGACCTGAGCTGTCGGCCGCGGGCTTCTGCAAGCTCAGGAGAAATAGAAAACAGTCGTGGCGTGAAAAACGCATCGAGAAAAAATAACCCGGCGCTTTATTTGGGGCTGGGTACCATTTGATTTTAATAAAGAAGGCCTGCAAAAGCCTCAGGGATAAAAAATGAAGTACTGAATGTAAAAATTTTAGTAGAAATGCTATGTTTAATTAAAAAAAAAAAAAAAAAGAGGAGAAACCTGAAGAAAGAGCAGAGCACTTACCGTGCCTTAGCATCTCTGCCAGCAAAGAGCCTTTGCAAAAGCCCCGGCCGCTCCCCGCTGCGCTCCCCCTAAGCCGTTCCCTCCACCGTATCAGCAAATGGGTTGAAAATCGGCACAAACATACGAGGCAAGCGGCCGGCCCGCTGACGCCTCGCGCGGCGTATTTAAAACACGAAACGCCCAACCGGTGGACGGAAAGCCTTTGTTAAGTTTTCCGAGGTCAAAAGAAGAAGGAGGGAAAAAAATAAAAGGCATTTTGCTCACATCCCAGGTGGCAGCTTAGCGATCCCCACGCTGTCAGCAGCGGGGACTTGAGGCAACAGCAAATGAAAGGTACAGCGGGCAAAACCAGACACACTTAAGAAAACACAAAACGCGCTGAAGAACACGTTTCTGCGCTGCCACCCGCAGCAGTTTCTTTTCAGGGTTGGGGCGCCTTGCTTGTAATTTAGGTGACAGTGGGAACGAGGTGTAAACTCTGGAACGATCAAGAAAAAAAAAAAGGAGAACTTCCAACTCTTTCCGCCCCGTCACCGAGCTGTTCCTTCTCCACGGGACCAAGCCGTGCGCGAGGCCGGCTGGTGGGACGGAGCCAGGGGGGGACGTGCAGAACCCAGGAGGGCCAGGACGCTCAGCGTTGCTCCGGCCTCGCTGGGGGAGCTTTTATGTTCCTTGTGCCTTCGGGTGCACGTTTATTTGCCTGTAAAAAAGTGAAATAAACCTCCAATACGGGAACGGATTACGTCCGTTTACCACTAGGTAGTAATGCAAACGTTTGAAAGACGCTAAAGCCCTGCATCTGGGTTCGCAGAGGAAGACAGAAAAGACAAGGCGCCCCGAAGGGACCCGTGCAAAAAAAAAAAAGAAACTTTGTGCAATTTATCTAACAGGTAGCTGTCTGCACACACGGCGTGTTACGGTTTCAAAAGCCGCCCGAGGAGCCCGTCTCCTACGGGGAGCTCTGAAGATCTCAACCATCAAGAGGCTAGTGCAGTGGGTACTTCCCCGTAGCATCGCACTGCTTTCCCCAGCACAGATTTGGCCCGTGTCAGATGGGATCACGTGAAATGTAGATCCCGGAGGATGCTGGAGAGGAAGCAGAAAATGCCACCCACTTTCAAGGTCACAGCTGCAAGGAGATCCCTGCTCATGCTGCTGCGCTGATCGCTTACATATGAGACGAACCGTGGAAGAGGAATGAAAATATACATATATCGGAATATTCCAGGAAGAGCTGTCACCGGACAGCCTCGCTGCTGGCAGGGGAACGCTGCAGTGAGCCCCTGCATCGACAAGGACCTAATGGCAGCTGCACTGTTACCGAGAAGAGGAGCGCTCTTGGAAAAAAGCTGCACGGGGCTTGAGGTTTTCCAGCTCAAAGTAATCTCTAGCAGAGGATGAAATACAGCTGCCTGCCCGTGAGTGAGCTCCTACGCTCCAAAGCGAGCGTGTGACTCATTCAACAAAACCCGAGCGCGTCAACATCAGCCATGGGGCTGATTTTAAAAGGTTACTCGTTATTCACCAGCAAATTAGATTTGTCAACAGACGGAGAGCGCAGAAGTTCAGTACTGCCCGGTTCTGTGATTCCAACAGCCTCATCTAGCAAAGAGGAGCAATGAGCTCTGCTGAGCCAGGCGACAGCTAGCGCGACATGAAGGCAGACGAGGGGGAACAAGACACAGAGCAGAAGAGCCCAGAACATGCCAGGCACTGGCCGGTGCTGCTGCAGCGGCGTCTGAGATGGCAGCGATCAGAAGGAGCGGGGATCGGAACGCTCCCAGGCAGCTGCACGCCAGCGCGGCGCTGGGAAAAGACGCTGGGAGCTGGGAGAGGACGCGGGGAGCTTTGCTGGTCCGGTTTTTTCTGCACCGTCAACGTTGTGATCAGCACTCTGGCAACACGGCTGCGCGGAATGCCTGGTGCCAGGTCAGAGCAGCACGGGACGGCGAGCGGGAGGAAGGGCACTTGGCGAGCTGAGAGCCGCGCAGCAGCGCTGCTCACGTGTGCTGGTGGGGGGTCCGGCATGGAGAGAACCTGGTCCGCACCGCTGAAGGTCCTGGCTTCGGTGGGCACCTACATCCCGGACCTTCGTGCCACGGACTTCAGTCCGACGTTGTTTCGGGAAGTTTTAGCGTGGCTTTGTAGCTTAATTCCTTTTGACAGTGAGAAGGAACCCTTAAGGTTCCTGTAAACCAGCATGTTTACAAGCGAGTGCCAAACAGAGGGCTGGGTCCAACGCGGCCTGCGAGCAGCCAGCCCCAGCGCTGCAAAATTACACGATGGAGCAGAGGACGTGCCACAAGGCATTAATCTCCCAACGCACAATTTCAGCCTTGAAATCTCTGCGTGACAGCTACATGAGCAGCTCAGACAAGACTGAGGGAAGTTTAACGAAGCAGCAAATTACAGCTCTGCGCAGGATTTTCCACCCGAGATACCACATAGGTATTTCCCAGTACTCACTCGTCGGTAATTGTGGTCAGAGCAGCTCCTTTCTGGCGTCTTGTGGTGGCACCGCTGCTGTCATGGTGCTGGTGGTCGCGGGTCCCTGGGCCACATCAGGGCGCCGTCACCAGAAAACAGGCGAGTGGTGCCAGCCCAACGCAACAAAAGGTATCAGCGAGGACGCGGAGAGCTCCAAAGGAGCCCTTTGGTACCTGCTCGGAGGTGTCTTGGGGGTGAGCCCGGTCCTGAAGACTCTCACGGTTCCCTGTTTTGACCTTGCCCTGGACACGGAACGGTCGTTAGCCTGTGAGGTCATGAGTGTTCGTGATCAAATCAGGAACATCTGGGACTTCTCTAATGCTTTGCTTTCGGGATCCCCATGCGCTTTCCAAACTCGGGACAGGACAGACGGCAAGACAGAGGCAAGAAGAGCAGCAGCGCGACGCAGCACCTACGGAGACGGGAGCAGAGCCCAAACCTCCGGGGAGGCACCTGGCCCCTTTCTGCAGCAACCTCGCCTTTGGAAGACCATTAAGCTGTGGCCTAAGGAACATCAGGTCCATTCCTGACCTGGTCCATCCACAGAAATCCCTCCGTAGCTCCAAGCACATATCTTCCCCAACTTACCGATATTTTAAACGAAAGTACAGCTTATTTTGGCTGTCATGGGTGCGACTGAGATTTGCGCTCGGTTAGACACTGCGCCCATACGGCAAGGGAGGAAAAGCACCACGAAGGGAGAAGCAGCAGAACCACCACGCACAGCCCCGAAGCATCCTCCGAGCAGGGCAGCTCCACCGGAGCACGGCCGAGAGCACTGCCTGCCCAAGCAGCCAAGGCAAACCACCGCGAGGACTCTTATCACAGTAGTGGATGTGTGTGGAGTATTTCACTTGGCACTCTTTGGAGCTCTCATAATCTGTTCCTTTATGATTAATATTAAACAAGTCGTATTCCTTATGGAATTTCCTAACTGCGTCTGTTTATATTTTTCTCTACATCATAGTTAATATTTTAAGATCGCCTCTCTCCTTTTTTCTCTTTCATTTCACGTTCATATGGTTTTCCTCATTTTATAAATTGGGTTTCTTGTTTAGTAGTCATGACAACATCTGACTGTGGCGGTTACACCACAGCCTGGGGCCTTTTTTTTTTTGTGCCTTTTCTCCCCCCGAGCTGTCTTAGAAAAAACATCCTTCAAATAAATGGAAGCATAAAACGAAAGGGGCAAGTTCGGTACTGACTCCTCCTCCTTTCCCTCCAATGACCCACTTCAACAAGACTTCCCAGCATGGTGGGTGAGGACTCATTTGGCTTTAATCCTGCAAAGTCTTATCCACTTAGTTAACTTCAATGGGAATACTCAGAGCACATCAAGTGAAACACATATGTAAGTCTTTAAAACCTCGAGGCCTGTGCCTGAGAGGCAGAAAGCAAAAAGCTGGAGTTGCGTTTTCCTTGGGGGCGTTGAGCTCTGCGCAACAGCTAAAGGGTTGTGGTTCCACGGGGGTGAGCGCAGAGACGTGCCGCTCCCCGGGGGGACTTCCACGAGATGCTGGAGTTCAACGTCATCTTCTGAACAGGGACCACCATCGGACCGGCCGCCGCAGCTCCTGCACAGCCACCTCATGGCTTTCGCATCTCTCTCCTGCTCCGGACCCTCAACAAAACCCAGCGGTCCGGTCGGAGGCACCAGGACTCCCTGGCTTCCGTCTCCGCACTCCGCATTTCGATTAGCAGGACGTGGTGATTAAAGCCTGCCTGTCAGGGCAACCTCGAGATCAGGCAAAGGAATTTCAAAGCAAAGGGGCATCAGACCAACAAATGCATTTTTGTGACCGAGGGAATACTAGGGAATAGCTTTTTTTTTTTTTTAAAATGAACGTTGTATTTCAGTCTTTTAGGATGCTGGTAACCAGTAGCTTAGAAGGAATTTAGGCTTTCGAAAAAAGAGGAGTGTATTTTATTTTAGACTTCTCCCACGAGCACAGTAAATGGCAATGGGTTACGGATCTGTGTTTACCCGTGGCAAGAGATAACTAAAATTCCATGGTGTATTTTACATACTGAACATAAAATACCAATTACATAGATGGCCAGCCACACCGAGAGCAACGCTGAACCAAGAGGAGGCAACGAGGAAGGGAAAAGGCCGGGAAATTTAACAAAGGCAGATGAACCTTTAATACGGCAGAACCTCTGGGAGCCCTGAGACACTGAGTCCAGATGTTCGGAGGTCGATGTAACCTGACTCCAAGAAGGAAGAGGATGTATTTCTTAAAATTCCCTGTTGTGCTTTAATTTACTGCAGTCTTGCAGAGGACGCATGTGGTGATCACAGGTGGAGTTTCAGATTGACCATAAACATGAAGCTGGGGGCAAAAGACCCGAGCCGTTTCAGGTTTGGCTGCCAAGACGGTTGAGGTACAGATTTCCATAAAAACATCTCCCTCCCCTTCCCCTACGCTCCAGTAATCAGTAACAGGGGCCAGAGGAAAACCCTCCAGCAGAGATACCGCAGGCACCAACAACCGTTTCTACTGACGGCAACCGGGAGCCGAACAGGCAACCGCCTGAACGAAGGCTCTCCAGCTGAGGATCGCTTCTTCGCTGGGTGGAGAAGGGGAAGGGGGAAGGAACGCGGCGTGCAGGCAAAATTTTGAAGCTGCGCTCCTTACCTGTGGTCACATTTCTTCTAAATAGCGCCAGGAGAACGATCTCTGTACTTCTTTAGGACCCCACTGTCCGCCCCTGAACACTTTGCGGGGAAGAAAGAAAAATACTGGCCCTGTAGAGTCTCTGGCACCATCCCATCTGCCCACTGAATCACGGGGACGGAGCCGATTTGGATGCGTTGGGTTTCAGAGTGCCCCCTCCCCCAGAGCCTGACCCCTTTACCTTGGCTTCGCTCCCTCTGAGGTTTCTGGCCCGCGGTAACGATCAGCGTTTGATTAGGAGAACTGGCAGATTTGCCGCTGTTGCTACAGAAGGATTTGCGTGGGGATTAGGGCTGGTTTTCAAGGGTTGGCTACGGAATAAGTGACATTACTGACGCAATAAAAGCAATCCCTGTCCCTTTCCCATTCTCCGCTTCTGCCACACTCATTGCCAACCTCGATCCAAACAAACAATACAGTACGATTTGTTTTCCCAGCTGCATTTTTTAAATTTATGTTGACTACGCTCTGCGTTTTTGCTGCTCCTGTATTTCTGCATCTCTCCACAGCGCCTGGCAGCGGGAGCTGGCAGCTGCTCTAAAGCAAACCGTGATGTGATGGGTGACCGGTGGATGAGGAATGACTGTCCTTCCTTCTCTCCCAACCTGTTTCATGCTATAGGAATGCCGAGTTCATCGAATCCCTCTCTCCCTAACCTCTTACTTTGCTCAGGAAGAATGACGTGAGCTTCTGTAACTTAACCTCTTCCAAAATCCGCCGTCTCCTCAAGGAAGGAGGACGCAGCTGAAGGAGGTACGGAGGAAACTCTCACCTCGAACGTTAACCAGCCTCAGGGCTCCGGCACGCGGCAGCACAGACCCAAGCATCCACGCACGTATTAGCGAAAGACATTGGAAACTGGCTAAAAACTGCTCCTGCGGAGGAACTGGTGAAGATAAGGATGAAACCAAATTCATCAACCTCTTTTTACCAGGAAAAAGATGAGCTTCGAGAAGAAACAACCAGCGCAGTGACAGAGTCATGGGTGCCTGCCAGGCTCTACCTAACGCTTCGTGCGTTGGAAAACCCAGGCGGACGAGAACAACTGCTTCTGCACGCCAGGAGGGCGCGGAGGTGAGCATCTGAGCGCACGGACGCCGCGTCGCTTGCGTTCCTGTGGCTCGTGACCTGAAACGGGAGCAGACGAACAGGAAACGCATGGCTATGAAACGCCGGGGCGGGTGGGGGGAGCATTTTGCAAAGACCTTCCGGCACGGCAGGTTTTGGTTCCTCATTTCATCCGCTTGTTTTCGTGGCTTCACTGGTTACAGAGGCTGCGGCTTGCCACCGCCGCCGGAGGAGCGCAGCAGGCTCGGGCACTCCTCTGACTCTCGGAGCAGACCTGCGGCTTTCACACCTTCAAAGGGGAAAAAGAAGGTTCTGCTGCGTCCTGGGGAGAAAGGTTAACGGAGCACACGCAGCTCGGAACGCGTCTTCAGGCCCAGCTTGAGCTGACGGGGCTGAGCTCGCCGGAACAGCTACGGCTTGGGCTGTTGGCACAAACTCAATGCAGAGCATCACCCAAACGCTACAGAAACCAGCCAAGATGACACAGGGGCGCTCCAGAAGCAAGACGGGCGGTCAGGCAGCCCCTGCCATCGCAAGGAGAAGGGCTCCCCCAAAATACCCGACCCTCTCCTCCTCTCTGCTTCCTTGCTCACTCACAAGGTGCAAGAAACCAACCCACGTCCCCTGCCAACCCTGCCTGCCACCCCGCGCAGGCCGTAATCTGGTGCTAAACATTCCCAAACTGCTCTAAGGATTTACTGCTTATTTTGTGAGCTTTTCTGCTAGACTTTCTCCACGTTCCCGTCGCACCGCCTTGTGTACGTGATTTGTGCCACTGGGAGAGACCCGTGCTATGCACACGTAGACGTTTCCTCCAACACCAGCACGAGTTCAGTAACGATGTTTCCTAGAAGGGAACCAAGCTTTTTGAACTTTCAGAGGGTTCAGATCCTTGGATCTTTATTAGCTGAATGAATCAGCTGCACGGCTACCAGAAAGCCTCTGGGATTTTCTCTTTCATCTCCCCTCTCATCAGCACGAGTCACGAGAAGTGTCGATGCGATGAGTAGGGAACATTGTTTTAGGCGCTTGCTTTCTCAGCCTTTGCAAAACTGGCACTGATCTGGGCTTTCTCGGCGCTTGCAAGTTTTTCTAATTAAGGTCGGGTGTAAATTTAAAGCGCCATGTCTCTTCCTGAATATCTCCACATGTGGACACCAAGCCCAGACCAAACCTATGCTGCTCCTGTTTAGCTTAACCCGTCTCCAAAGGGCGTTGCATACGTGTGAAACGAGCGGTTAATCAAGAACACCTCCCGTGGACAGACAAACCGTCAGTGCGCTCCTGGCAGAGACGAAAGTAAAATGCAAGAGTCCCCCGGAGGAAAGCAAGGGAGGTAAGACCTCGTGCTACAAACGCTGGCCTGCAACAAGGTACTTTGGAGCTTGAGGTCCAGCTGAGCTCAGCCACAGACCCAGTTTACGGCAGCAAGAAAAATCCACTACCCGCCG
>VZSC01003603.1:54640-80340 GCA_013398225.1 Steatornis caripensis
CCCCGCCGCAAAACGCCGACGTCACCCTAAGGAAAGGTGAGACTTGGGGTTTGCAAACAATTCTCCAGGCGAGGATCATCGCGCAGCGTCTCCATCCCGCGCGCGGGTGGGTGCGCGCCCCGGGAAGAGCCGGGCACCACTGCCTGCGTCCGGGTGCGGCGTCGCTCATCTCAGTCAGCGCGGCCAACGAACCGCAGCTGCTCGAAGAGTGTCTTGCACTAATCGGTGATTTCTGAGTCACCGGCTCCAAGAAACGCCAGTTTTTATAGGAAGATGAAAGTAATGAGTGACACAGGTTTCCTGCAATTTCTAGCTGTTGCATCACCAAAGAGATAATGCCTTTGGCGGTGCCTGGGGAACGAAGATAACACAGCTGTGTAAACTGCGTGTGGGCTGAAGTATCACAGGGCTGCATCCTCGTCCCAACACTTCCAAATCAAAACAAAACCTCTCTGGAGGCAGCATCATTACTGAGAAACATTAAACCCAGCAACTTGGCCCAGAACAAGCAAGCGAGTTATTTTCATCAAAGCAAGACACTACAAAATCCATCTTCACCTCCAGCCCTAAGCAGCCCGGACACCAAGTTCCACGGCTTTGCCTTTACCCTGAAGCTCCATGGGATTCATTTTAATGGCTTTAATTAAAGCTATCCAATCTTTGTGCAAGGGATAGCGGTAAAACCTGCACCTCTGATCTGCGGGCAGTTTTACGGACGCACATTCAAACTGACACGAGGCGTGCTTAAATCCACGCTACCCACACGCGCAAAACACGCGCTAATTTAACTTGGCAGAAGATCACTTATCGAAACAGGCAAATCAATAAAAACACCCGAGGTGACCACGCGGGAGGACAGCAGGTACCACCTGGGCACGCAGCCTCCACGAACTCTGAGCTACCCTGACCGCACCAAACGAAGATGTGGCCCACGAGTCGGTATCCGCAGCTCAGGTCTTTGCCCATCAGGTCCCAGCACCGCCGCAGTGCCAACAGCCCGCACCAGCCTTCGGCCCCAGCACAGCCCTCCCCCCGAGGAAGACTCCCGCTGCTGAGGGAGATGCACAGAGCTACGTCTCTGCAGGGAAATTTGGCCACGGCTGAAGGCAGAGTCATCAGAGTCAGATTTTCAACGCACGGAGGGAGCAGCTTGCTGAGAGGAGCTCTGACCCACTGGGCTCCCTGGCTTCGCCAACCTGAACCCAGAAACCCAAGGCAAGGGCATCGTTTAAAGCGCTCCGAGAGCCCGCGAGACCAGAGGGAAGAGCAGAGAGGAGCAATGGTAGGAACCCCTCATTTCAGCCGGGAGAGCTCGCCGTAGCCGTTAACTGCAGCAAAAGCCTCCCCTCACCCCCAAGAACACCGCACCGAAGGCAACAGCCCACTCCCAGCCCCTGCCACCCCTCGAACGGGCACGTTCTGTCTTCACACGTCTATATCCGACACTACTAAATGATTCTCTTCGTAATACGTGTTTTATAAATTCCTTTCAAAAAAAAGTTCATAAACTGCCATCTGTTTCCAGTTAGGCTGTTCTGATTTCTCCTTTTTTGAAATGGAATACAAAACATTACTTAAAGGTCCTGTAATCTAGATGGTGGGAGGAGAGAAACCGAAATCCAAATACCAGCACCACCGTCACCCTGCCGAAAAGCAAAGCCTTGGCGAGCCCGCCAACGGCTGGGAAGATGCAATGTGACCAGTTCAGATCAGGAAAAAGGTACAGAAAACGCAATGAAACTCGGAAGAACTTCACCATCGCTTCAAGCCATCACACTGAAACCGGATAAATCTACAGCTTAAAGCCATTTGAGGCGTATTAGTGGGCGAGTCCTTTGGCGTGGGCAACGTTAATGGATCATAATGGCTTTAGTTCGCTTTAGTAGCTACACCTGAACGTAAATAAATAATCACCACTGGAAATATGGTAACAGTGCATGTTCAAGACCATGTCACCGACTTCAGTAACATCTCTGGTTTATAGCTGGTCTGGCTCTTATTAGACGTAATGTTTTATACATACGCTTACACATACATGCAATCACATGTGCAACACATACTTTATCTCCCGTCCTTGTTTGGACCCAAATGCTGCAGCGTAGCACCGAGCGAATCACATCTGGAAAGCGCAGATGTTTTGAAGCTATTGCAGCCTCGCCAACTCATATCGTTTCACTGACAACATCGTCGTAATTGATTCTTCTCTTCGAGCCCAAGCACCTGGAAATTCTGCTAGAGGACTGCAGACACAAGCGTTCTGGATCGCAGAGAAATTTTGAAAATCAAATGGAAAATTAAAACAAGGAGGGGGTGGGGGAACCAACCAGCCCTGTCCCAGAGCCCTAGGAGCCCAAGTACTCCACAACCTCTTCCCTTGGCAAAGGAAGGAGCACATGTGGTGGATGTCAGCCATGTCATTTAATACGGCTCTGGAAGGTGTTCACGTAGCGCGAAGAGGAGGGCGGTGTAAACCCTACACAGACCAGCACAGCAGATGAGACCTGAGAGTACCCTGGAAAGCTGTAACATGGAAGAAACGCCAAGAGCAGCCAGACTTGGTTGCATTTTCGTTATACTTGAGCAAATCTTGCAGTTTGGGGATCTAACTTGAGATCTTTGAACGTCAGTGCTCAGCAACACGCCCAAGGACACGGGGCCACCGGAGCCTCCCCGGTGCCTGGGTCGCCCTGCCTTGGCCACGGCCGGTTACTGCGGCACAGAGACGCTACCGACGGCACCGAACTGGGCCACCACCGCGGCTGGGACAGCCCAACGCACGCGGCATCTTCCACCACGAACCTGAAACTCAGCTGGAACTCATCCCTCTGGCACGGCCGCACGCTCTCCCCCCTCCCTGTCGCCATATCCTTTGGCCGCATGAGCAAACATACGCTGCTCTGAAACAAACCCAGTGCTCTTGGATGGCCAAACTCTTCCTGGCCCCAAAACCAAGAGCCCCAGTCGACAGTGAAAATTAATACGGACCTTCCAGCTGCGTTTTTACAGCCATGGCAGCACTCTGCATCCTTGGGGCCTCCCGTGTAAATCTGATTTCATAGCTGGGCGTAAAATCTAGCTCTCAGGTTTAATAAGCAAAACCACTATCAGTAGCAAAGGTGAGACGACGGGCATCCCGGCCCGGGACATCTTAACAAGACTCCTCCAAGCCACACCGAACCCTCCTCCGTGGAAAACCAGCACGTTTCAAGTCGGACAACCAAACGCAGCGGCACCAGAAATCAAAGGCCGACAGCGTCCCAAACAACCCCATTTTCTTTTCGATTTAAAAAAAAAACCCCGACAGCCCGCAAACCCAAGGCTGTGGGATCCCTCCGCGTGCCAGCAGGATGACTGATGGTAAATCACACCAGCTCCGGGGCTCCGCCGCAGACTGCTGCCAGGCGGCTCCGCCTGTTGGAGTCACTGACGGTCCCCTTTCCAATTAATCAAGTTCCCATACTGATTAACAGCATGATTCATGTCTCTCGTTAGGCGCATTCTGTAACAAACAAGGCTGTATTTCAAGGCCGCTGGCTTAATGGTTAAAATAAATACCTTCCAAATTTCTATTTTCAAGTAGCTGAACCTTTTCCACCTTTACAACTAATTCAGACTTCCTTCAAATTATTTTTCTAAGTAATATAACAATTTGTTTTTCATTAGAGCTTGTCAAAGCCGGACTTTGGTTTATTTTGAGAGAAACCAGCACTCTCCAGAAACTGTTTAGTACAATTTGAATGACGCCCAAAGGGGTTATTGCAGCCACAATCAAAATAGAGTTTACAGCACTGGCTAGGGGTGACACTTTATTTAATGATTTAAAAAAAAAAAAAAGAAAAAAAAAAAAGAGAGAACCCCCCCCCAGCCTCCTGAATCAGAAGCTAATTAAATGCACTCCTACCGCTAACAGTAAGTGTTTCTAAGTCACTCCGACTACTGCAGAATGCAAGAACTTAACTTGTTGCTAACTAATACCAGACACGATTATACGAGCAGCGTTATTTACTGGTTTGGGGTGGTATGTGCTGGTATTCTCGTGTCTGGCACAGCAGCCTTGCCTCGCAACAGATATTATCAAGCTGGATGTGAAATCAAATATAGGAGTGATTAAATAGTTTGGGTTCTGCCTGCTTCAGTTAAATTTTTTTTTTGGGGGGGGGAAGGCGGGGGCGTGTATAGCTCGGTATTTCATTTAAGGTGGCTTAGAAACACCCTGTGACTCCTTTGATTTCACGTTCCTTTTGTTTTGCGGGCGAGCAAGGCCGAGCTGGAGCTGCGCCAGGGCTGAGCGCGGGACGCCGGAGGACGAGCGAGGGGCAGGCGGACCCCGGCCGCCCCTCGCCCGTGGGACCGGGGCGGGTGCGCAGGGCTGGCCCGAGCGACCCGGCGGCTGCGGCGCTGACGATTAAACTCCAGAATCCCGGTCCAGTGCTTCAAGGCTCCCAAACAACCTTTTAAAATGCTCGCCCCTGCATCCTCCGTCTCAGACTCGCGTCCAAAGCAGATTTTTAAACAATTGAGCTGCAAAACTATTTTCCATCAGACCCTTCCTCCCCTAGCAGCAAACTCATGTTCTGCTCTTAATTTTCCTGGGACGTTCTCAGTTTGGTTTGGTTTTGGTTCCCCCCCCCAAACCACAACAAAATCAACAAAATTTGGACTTTTGTGAAGGCCAAATTTCCTCTTTGTTGCCACGGGGGGAAAGGCCGCGCTGCTGCCCAGCCCGAGCAGCGAACGCCCGCTCGCTCGCCCCCTCCCAGGGACGCTGCTGCCACTGATGCGGGTCCGGGAGGACCGCGCTCCCTGCATCCCACCTCGCCGGGCGTCTGCAAGCTCCGTCAGGGGTCGGCCTGGGGATATCACCCGGAGGAATATCGTCTGCACGCTCTTTTACGGTCTTAACTCAAGGGTACTCACAGCGCCCGTCTCGCGCAGAAAGGATGCCTGAATTTTCTGGCTGCCCCCCAGCAGCCCTGGGGTGGCTCCTACTGCAAATCGGGCAGCGGCTTTATTCTCATGCACAACGTGCGCCTAAGGTAACGACACTACCCTGCGTCGCTCGAGAAAAACACGACTTGGGCAGTGCACATGTCCTAGAAGCGCACGATTCACGCAAAAACGAAGGGGCTGATTCCTCCGCCACAGGCCTGGCGCTCGCGTAACCCCGATAATCCTCCTGGAGACACATCTGATTTACACCAGCGTAAGAAAAAGAACAAAACCGAGCTCGTATGTGACAAGTGAAAACAAACACGGGATTCAGACACTTTCTTCGGGGAAGGTGGTGGGGGAGCTGTTTAATTTTTGTTCCTTCTCTCCGGGCTGCTGCTGTGACCTCTGCTACCTCCCAAGTCAGCAACACAATATGTTGCAGCTGTGGCACTGCAACAGCATGATTTAATTTGCGTGTGTGTGGCTGGAAGGGCAGTTCATCCCTCCAATGTCTTGCGGCGTGGCAGAGGCAGCAGCGGTGGAAGCGGGGGGCTTGGTCCTTCCCTCCCAAAAGAGAACGGGGCGGGGGGAACCCCCGCTTCGCCCCCCATGCACAGCTTCGGAGGGGAGATGCGAAAAGGGTCAACTCGAGGAAAACGTCCACTTCTATCAACATTTTTAGGAGGTTGGGGTTTTTCCAAGCCAAGGGGAAAAAAAGGCAGAAAATACCTATTTATTCTACAACTGTTTTCTGCTTAAAAAAACAACAGGAAAAAAAAAAAACAACAGAAGAGGAAAATGACTTTGCTGCCCACTCTTCCGCAAGTTCCCGGCTTCCAGGAGCGCAGGGGCTGTGCGTCCCCGGTGCGGTGCTCAGCTGGGCAAGGGGAGCGCTCAGCGCTTGTTTGCCGAGGGAAAACAGCCGGAGGTTTCTGCTGCAGGAGGTTTCTGCCGCAGCCCCCCCACCCCGTGTCCTCCCCCCTGGCCCTCCACCAGCTCGTAAAGCTGCCGTGTTCCCGCGCAGCTCCTTGGCCGGACCCCGCGAGCTGCCTCGGGAGCTTGCTTTGTCAGCGCTCGCAGTTCGAGGGGGTTTTGGCTGCGGAGGTTTTATCTCTCCCTTCCGCGAGGCTGGAATTCAGCTTCGCTCTTGGCATTGTCATCCCTACGCTTCGCGTACGGCTCCTGCTGAAAAACACCCTGGGACGGCCCGAATTTAAAGCCCGCTGCCAGAGCCCCGCAGGAGGAGCACCGGTGGCAGCGAAGAAGTGGCAAACGCAAGGCTTCGCCGCTCCGGCTCCTTCGGGGAACTTCTGTCCTGACGTGTGACGCTGGGGGCTGAGCTCATCCCGGCACGAACGCGCCCCGCTCGGCGAGCTCCCGAGCACCAGACGATGCTCCGCGCAGGGGGCCGGGCCGGGTGTTTTCAGGGGCGGCAGAAAGGAGTCAGGCTCCCCAAATTCATGCAAATGCAAAGGGATTTGAAGGCCTAAAACTCTCCCTGCGTCCTAAAAACCCCGACCTGTGCCTGTATGACCACGACCCAGAACAGCGTCGCGCAAGCGAAGGAACGACCGTGCCTTTCCAGCAGTGCTAGCCTTATACTTCCCGCTTACTGTTCACTTATTTCTGGATTTTACCTTTGTGATACCGAAGCTCCTTCCCATCTGGCACAGCCGAAACCACCCCCCGGCTGTAAGAAACCTCAGCCCCCTCTGGCCCGGGCGCCACAGCCCCCTTGCCGTGCTCTAACCCAGCACCACCCGCCAGCTTGTAGGGGCAAGGTGGCTTTTTCCTGGCTTTTTGGCTTTCCTCTCGCTTCCCCTCATCAACCCGTTTGCCAAGCAGTGTAATTTTACTGCCTGGCTTAAGGAGCCAAGAAACACGTTTGCTGGTGTAAGCCGTGCATTAGACGTCGTGAAAAACATGCAGCTTCAGGGTTTTAGGAGCCAGCTCCAGAGAACAGCAAAACACCCGCAGAGCAGCGAGGCCGTGGGTTTGCACCCTCTCCGGTTTCACTCCGGGACGCTGGTGCTTGGCTCTCTCTGGCCGCGGGTGGCTGAGCGTACGGACGGACCTACGGGCGCACGACGGTGACCGTGTGCGCGCAGGGGATGGAAGAGTCAGCGGCGAGAGAGGGGAGACGACACGCTGCTCTCGTAGCTGGGGTGGTGGGACGGGGTCCTGTGCCACCGACCCACGGGCAGCCGATAGGACTCGCCTTCCCCACGCAGCACTTTCATCCTTCCCCCCCTTCCTTAAAATCACAAGCTCCTTCGGGCACGGACAGGCTTTGGCTTGATGCCTCTACAGAACCAGCTGTAGAACAGGGTCCAGACCTCACCCATGGTCCCCAAGACCCTCCAAGACTTCTTCTTCCACCTCCAGATACTAACAGCCGCATTTTGGACTTGATTTCTCCTGAACTTTGGCGTGCTTCAGATCTACGCGTATATTTTTGAGGCTCAGACCCCAAGACCACTACAAAATCAGCCCAAACCTGTACCATCGGGACTCAAAATGAAAGAATCACTCATCGAAGCGATCTGTAAAACACTGGCCACTGCGACCACCTGCAGCTGGATTTCCCTCCCGTTAAGTGACCATCCCATTCAATAGCCACCCACCATCAAGAGATATTCAGCGAAGACAACCCCGTCCTTACGAGTCAGAGGAGGTGTCCAAAACCCCAACCCCAGCGCTGGAAGTTTAAACTTAAGGAGGGGATGCAAGCGCCCCTGCTCCAGACACAAGCATCTCGGCGAACGCGGCTGCGCCTCTGCAACAGCTGCCACAAAACGCGCTTGTAGTCCCCAGGAAGGACAACAACAGACGACAGCAAAAAGCTTTGAATATTTAGCAAACTCTCAAAAACTCTTAAGGACGCTCGGTTATACACGAGCAAAGGGCAAACTCCACCTCGGGCTTGTCTGGGGGTTTCTGTGGCTCAGCCTGGCCGTTTCTCACCAGCCTGTTTTTACAGGGCTGGAGCGCAGAGCTGAGCAGGGAAGGAGCCGAGTTACAAGTCTCTCCTTCAGCTTTATTCCTGGCAGAGACAATTTGCAGCAGCGTTGCTCAGCACGTCAAGTCTGGCACCTGCTTACAATAAATCCCTAACGATGTTGAAAAGTTAAACGGCCATTTAGTTTAATTTCTGGTTTAGATTTGGATTTCTGCGTACTGTAAATGCTAGAAAGAACGGGTTTTTTTGAAACAATGCTGCATATTTACCTTGGAGATCCTCTATAATTGGCTGCCCTTCATCTAAGATTTCTTTCTAAAAGCAAAAGGATGCTCTCAGCGCAGTCTGTTGGGGCGGCTCTGCCATCGTCACCTGCTAAGGCTTTCATGCCCGCTGAGACCTTCCGAGCAGGCTCCCTTGCAGGTGGGACGGGTTGACGCACCACTCTGGGTCTCAGAAACCCAAGGGACTGAGTCCCAGCAGACACTACAGGAAGAGAAAAGCGTCACTGGGTGATGTCAGCCTGTGCAGAAGGGAGTTTGGGAGTCTTTGCTTTTGGGACACGTGTGATGGCACGAAGCGAGATGGGCACAGCCCAACCGTTCAGTCCCGCCGAGCACGACCCTGCCTGTCAGCTGCGAGACGCTCCTCAACCTCGGAGCTGCCGTGTCCCCGAGCTCCCCGTCCACGGCCATCGCTTCAGCGCAAACAGCCTCCTCGGGAGCGGGGTTTCACGCAGCAATTAAAGACAAGGTCAGCGCAGCCCATTCGGACCTCTCTCTCGGGAGCAGGGAGTCACGGAGGACACGCACCCGCTCTTACAGTCCCTGGCGTGCACGAGACGGGCAGCTCGGTGGCACCCCCGTGCCACACTGCGGCGACAGTCCCCAGCCCTGAGCCCCTGGCCGGGGCCGCAAGCAGCTGCGCCGGCGGCTGGGGAGCTCTTCCGCAGGCTGCTCGGGGGACAAGCGGCTGATGGGGTCTGGCTGTAAAACCTTGGATGACATTTTCTCTCCACTCACCTTTGATCCTGGCAAAGGCGCTCTGGGTGCTGCAATCTGATGGAGCATCAATCTGCGTGCAGATGTCCTGCAAAAACTACACCCGCAGCTGTAAATCACAAAGCCCTGCCCAATCTGGTGGTTAGCGACAATGAAGAATGATTTTTCTAATGGGAACTGGCCAGCGTTCAACCCACTCCTTGGGTTTTTTTTTTTAAAGCAAAGACTATTTATATAAAGAGACTCGCAGCAAGTAAGACTCTTCAATTTGTTCAAGATCAAAAAGCAGCCAAAGGGGGAGATTTCTGGAAGCTCAAGCTACAGGGACTCGTATCGGAGCAGGCACACCCCAAACCAAGATCACAGCGACATCAACGTACACGAAGCACCAAAACCGTGGGGTGTCCTGGCTCCTTGGGCTCCCCACTTCAGGTCCTGTGAGGACACGGGTGGGTGGGCGAGCACGGGAAGGGGACGGTGCAGAGACGCGCCTACGCGGTGTGTGTTTCAGCCGTCATCGCCCAACTCTCCCACACAGTAGGTGGCCCAGGACGGTCTGGCACAGCGGGAGCAGCACACTTGCCTATGGCATGACCGGCACAACCCCACGGGAATCTGGTGAGGGACGGACATCCATCCTCCCGGCACGCTCTCCTCTCTGCCAAGCCGGTGGGCTGCCGAGCCCCTCCTCTCCGACGTTTCCAAACTCACTAAGCCTCTTTTCTTACAAACGTGAACTAGGCAAGAAGAAGTAGTTCACACCTTGGGGGCGGGAAGAAAAAAAAAGACGTTTTTTCTTCAAAGCACAACTTTTTTTGGGTTCCTGACAAAGCAATATTCTCTAGGCCAGTTGGAATCTGGAAAAATACACTTACTCAACCTAGCCACCATGACTCCAATAACAATTATAAAATGTCCAATAAAACTTGCATGTAATGTCAATTCAAATCTTGAAACGCAGAATTAAGTGGTATATCAACATTAAACTTTATTGCTTCCTTTGCAGAGCAGAAGTATTGTCAATAAAAGTCATTCTGAATGAAGAAAAGGGCAGTAAATATTAAATAAACAGGTTTTTGTTGAAATGCTATAAATGCACCAGAGCTGCATTTTACACTGGGACCCTTTTTTCCTTTGCAGACTCCCCTCATGATAGAAGTAAGTCGGTAATTGCAAACTATCAATAAAGCACCCATTAAAGGGTGGTTAGATGCATGCATTTACAATATGTCATTATGAGCCTTTATTGTATGTAGTTGGCTTTTTCGGATCCCACTGGCTCCGTCTGAAGTCCCCCAGCACACAAACAGTCGCGCTGCTCATTACGGCATCCCCCGTGTGCCCCATCCCGGCCCCTGCCTGGGGCCACGGCAACGATGGGGACGCCCAGAGCCGGGAAGGGGATGAGAGAGGAGCGTTGGGCCAGGCTATCTGGACATGGAAGTTTGGTGCCGGCGGAGCCGTGAAGACCAAGCAGCCCACTACGCTGTTATCTTTCTGCCAGCGCAGAAGCGAGCAAAGCACGACAGCTCTGCCCCGAGACGCGGCCGCCGTGCCAAAGCCTGGAACTTGGCAGCGTGGTTTGTCTTCTGATAGGCCACTCGCCGTCGTGCGTTCTGCTCCTTTCCGGGTCTGCTCGCTGTAGGAAGAGCCGTCGCCGCCCTCCCTACACTTCCTTACACGCAAAAGTATTTCCACTCGCAACTCCTGCTTGCCAATCCGACCTCCGCCGCGTCTCAACGCCCACCTGCTCCTGCAACGCGCAGCCGACAGAGGCGGGCTGTTCTGCTTTGTCCAGGAGACAAAGGAGCGGGTTTCTTCGGGTTGGGCTGAATACAAGCCTCCCAGTGACACCGAAAACCTCAGGTGCGATGCTCATCCCAAACACACCTGGCAGCTCGTGGAGCAACGCCCCAAGGCCTCTTTGGGTCACACCTCTTCTGCCCCGCCGCCGGGATCTCCGGCTGCCCGAGAAGATCCATCCCAAGAAAACGAAAGCCGATGCCAAAAGCTGTGCCGAGCGAGGTACAAGCTGTAGGTCTGGTGGTACCCAGGCACAGCGGGATGCGTTTTGGAAGCAGGAGAAGGAGCGGGCATCTCTGCGAGGGCACAAATCCCGCGGCTTTTACGTCAGCCCTTTAAAATCCGATCAGCATTTTTGTGGTTTACCAATAGAGTTTATAAGCTGTTCTCCAGTTTAACCATCACACATATTTACAGCAAGCGGTAACAGCTACCGAGTATGAATTTCACGATGCCGAAATGATATTGAACAAACACCGCAGTCAGCGAGGGCTGAAAGCTGCGCTTCTGCGAGTCAGAGCGGCTGGGGTTTAATGAGCTCTTCGGATTATGTCGGGGCAGAGACGACAGAAATCAGATGTGGTGTGGGAAACTATATGCACGGGAGCTTCTGTCCTCTGACTTTTGCATGGATGTATTTATTTCATGTACAAAAAAAATAAAAATCAACTGGAATATGAACGCCATTATTTTTTAAGAGATTATTTCACTATGAACCTAGGCCCAGCCAAGCTGGTGGCTGTAAAAAACAGCTCAACCATTCTCAGAGATAAAGAACAGCCCTTGAATGTTAAATATATAAAAAAAAAAAATCCCTTCGAAGCGTGTAAGACATCTATAAAAACTAGCTTTTGGAGAAATTGCAAGTATTCATCCCAGCCATTCGCAGCATCAGACCCTTTGCGCTAGTCCTGGGCTGACATTTCTCTGCCATCCATATGAACGGAAACCAAACCAGCGGCAAGGGAAACGAACCTCCAGCAACACCCCAAGAGCAGCCACGTCAGCACGAACCAGCCGGGAGCCAACAGTTCAGCGCTGTGAATCATCTTGATTCACTCGAGCCTGAAGTCTTGACCTGCTGTTTGAGGTCAGTTCCCCTGGACGCTGCTCCTGCTCGGAGAAGATGGGCTCCGGCGAACGCGACGGCAGCATTACGGCTCCTGGCACGGGTGCCCACACCCTTGCTGCAGGTTACGGAGCTGGGGTTAAGAATGTATGTCTGGATCTTGGCCACCTAGGTCCCAGCCCACCCTACGGCCCCCAGCCGCACGCAGGTGCCAGGCAGCAGCCGAGGTTTTACGCCTTCGAACACCCTCGGCTCCGTCCCGGGTGAAGACGCGACCCTTAGGAAGCAAACCCAGGAGCATCTCACCTGGAAGAGGATCTGCAAGAGGCCGTGTACGATGCACATCCGCCGTCCCAGGAAGAGAAAGAAGGGCACCACCAGCTCGATGAAGTGATTGACCAGGGTCTCGAACTGATGAAACCACCGCGGCGAGCGATGCATGAAGTAGGCGATGGGGTTGGGCACTGGCTGCGTCTGAAAGGTGGAAGGGGAAAAAAAGAATCAATCGCCCTCCGTGGCTCATCATCGGGGGGAGCTACACAGCTCTTGGCCTTTTTCCTTATTTCTTTCCCCAAGTTTGCTTACAGGAGAACTATCGTTCGCCTCTGGGCACTCACTTCTTTCTAGAGAAAATCACTTCATTCGATTTTTTTTCACGCAAACCCAAGGGATTTTTAAACCAGTACATCTTTGCAAAAACAGAGTTTTAATCTTCTCTTTTTTTCATCATAACCAGAACCCGCCCACCTGAAATTAAGCCCGCTATTATTTAACGCTGAAACGTTACGGATGGCTCGACACCGACGGACGTTCAATTGCTCTGCGTGAGCGCTGAACATCAGCAGAGCGACTAAGCAGATACAGAAACCGAGAAAAAGACTTCCTCAGGGTCACGCAGCAGGTCAAAGAGAGCCAGGAATGGAAACCAGATTTCAAAACCTAGGAGATACCCTTTCAAAATGTTTAAATTTGAAATAAATGTGGTGGTAGAGTCGCTTTCCAAATCGCAATTTGGGAGAGGAAAGCGTAATTCCTCTAAACATGCCATATTGGTTTAAGGTATTTACACACTGGCCTCGTGACAATATTATTCTTCTATCAGCCTGAAATTTTCTGACACCGGCAGATCTTCCACCCAGTACAATAAAGCCGCAAATTTTACAAAGGAAACAAAACCGACTCCTGATACGTTAATAGCTGCCGCCCTCAGAAACGATGCGACTGTAGCGAAAAGAAAGAAGTTAACAATTTATCTTAGCGGATCTGACAAGCTCACGTTCACTAGCGTTGCTTTAAAACTGCGACAAAAAAAAAAAAGAAGAGCGGATGAAGACGCAAATTTTAATTGAAGGAGACACAACACATCTTTAAATTATTTGTAGTTAAATCAAAAATACAAACAAAACAGGGAAAATACTGGACTATGCATGGCAGCTGAGCGTGCTTCCACTGCCAAATCCCACAACTATTGTAATTCCTTATTAGCAAAGCTGGGATTAATAAAGTTGTTGCTTTATACGGCTTTGAGGCTGCTGTAACCCCTTAGGACAGGAGACCGCATCCTTCCTTCCTCGGACACCGGCGCCGGATGGAGCGGTGTCGGGGTCAAGGAGCTCTGCCAAGTCCGCGCCGCCGAGGGGCCGGGAGGTCAGGGCTCCCCGGCCGGGGCAGCGGTAGCAGCCCCGGGTGCCACCGAGGGTCCTTCCCCTCCGCACGGGACCTGTTTCGAGTTAATCCGCTCGCTGGACTGCTCTTGAGCGTTCCCAGAACATCAGGGAGGCTCACAAAGAGATTTTTTTCACCTTGATCTCAAATTGCTGAGAAATGCTTTTATCCTTCCAACAGGCAGGTTGCTTTCTTGGCGGCTTCTATTTTCTGGGGGTTTTTTGGGGTTTTTTGTTTTTTCTGAAATGCATTAACCAAAACCAACCCAGATGAGGCGTCAGTCCTATGGGTTGTAACACTGAGCCCGAGATGAGCCGCTTTCCAGCACGTAACTGCCCGATTCTAACACGCCAGAGCGGCAGGCAGGCGGCACTCACCCTTACCACCCTCGCGATGCCGCCACCGCCCGTTTCCCCATGGGCGGCGTGCTGCGGACGTGCGCCTGGATCTGCTCCCACTGACGCAGGCGGCACCCACGGCCGGCGACCACGGAGAGCAGGCGGTGTTACACACGTAATTACACACCTACTGACATACGTAACTGACCCTCATAATGTGACGGCACCGAGCAGTTACACGTTTGCCTGTGGCTCTGCGGGGCTGGGCTGACACCGATTTTAAAGCAGAGACCATCCTGAGCTACGGAACGTGCAGTTCGGCTCCGCCAGCCCCTTTCCCTCCACGCTGATGCCCTCGCCTGTCGAGGCCAACCGCAGCCAGCAAACCCCGCTTGTCGCTTTGGGTTGGGCTCAAGGTATCGTCCCCCGAGGACAATAAAATTCTTGCCTCTAGTCCATCCGCAGCGGGAGAAGAAGCAGAAGAAAGTTCTTGGTTTGGGCTTGTGCTGCAGCCACGTAAAGGCTCGCATGGGAACAGCCCAGCCGTGCTTTTTAGCAGCAGCCCAATCCTTATCCTGAAGTAGAAATGGGGAAAAAAAAGGAGGAAATGAAGCACAGAAATCTGGCGCGGGTTAATAATTCGCTCCCAGGTGCTATAGCACTGCCATCCTTCTCCTTATCAGCGCTGATGCTATCACAGTGCCCATGGGGGCAACGCTGCGTGACAGGCAAGGTAACTGAAACGACAAACATCCTCCCAAGACGGAAAGTCTAAAACGGCAGCGGATGCCCCACAAATAACACACGGCTCCTCGGCGTGCGTTTTGACAGAGGGAAAGAAACGCATTCGATAACAGCGGCGCTGGCGATGGAGCCTCGGGGGCCGCTATCGGTAAGGGACCCTGCCTCCCCACCGCCGCAGCCGCTTCTCCGGCGTGTAAACCTCGCGGGCTTGAAACAAAACACGGCGATAGCAAAGCGACTCGCGTGTATCAGAAATTCGTTAAAAGGCTGCTGAGGGAGGAGAGCGCTCTGCGTGTGTGTGTGTGTCCCTCCCAACGCCTTCCAGATGCTGCGAGCACGGGCGCAGCACGGCACGGGTTTCCCGGGAAGAAAGCCGTGTTTGCTCGGCAAGGGGCGTCGAGGCAAAACCAAAGAGCCAGAGCAACGTGTGACTCACGGCGGCGCTGAACGCAGGCACCTGGGACGCTGGAAAGCTTTCTGGTGCATTTTGCGCCCGAGTCGACCGCTGACCAGGGGTGCCGGGGGCACCCGACACCCCGTCCGGTGGGACCGGCTGCGCAGCACCCAGCTCGGGCTGGGAGAGGTCACGCGGAGCCCATCGCTGGGGTTAGAGAGGGAACTTGTCTGACACAGGCATGCCCAGTGCTTTCCCAGTGTAATCACATCCTACGGAAACATCGCGGCGGCGGCAGAGCCCGGGAGGAGGGCACCCGCCTTGTTTTGCTGGGGATTTCGAGCTTTACGCATCGCTTCGCGGCTGCTTTGCAAGGAGAAGCATCCTAGGAAGCAGCCAGGAGTTCCCCTACATCGAGAACTGTGAACTCCTGACACGCGCGGGCATGGAAAAACGCAGCCCCAAGTCAGATGCAACTAAATAAACAAGCCCAAAGCAGATGTACGGTGAGAGGAACAGAGCGGAGCCCTCGTCTCCAACAAGCCCCGTTTCTGGATACCCCTGTGAAACATCAGATGTTTTCAAATAAAAGAAAAAAAGACGACGACTAGCAAAACCCGCCTTTATGTGTCAGCACAAGGTGCAACGTAATAAACCTTCTGCCTCCCTCACACCTCCAGCAGCCCGAGAAAAACTGCGCCGCAAACGCATTTCAGAATCGGATCGGGGAAAATTAATTCCATAATTCACGGGGCAGATTTGTAACGTGTGACTGCGGGGCGACGCTCGGCGGGGGCTGCCAAATGAATTCTGGGTCACCAGCTAAGGCATGTTCTCTGGCTTGTATCTACCGGGTTTTATGAGGGCTGGTAACAGATTCTAAAAATATGCACAATAAACTGTTTTTTCTCCCTAAGGGGTCTATGGTTTAATTATGTTCTTAGTGAGAACCATTAAAGTGCTAAGTACCTGAAGACTCCTAATTTACTAAACTATACGCTACTAAAACCCAACAGAAGGCTATTATACACCAGAGTAAACGCTCTTCTCTGGGACTGTAAATGCACATGGTCCCTCCTCCCAGCCTCCTTATTGGCATGGCATTACATAAACTCCGACCGAGTATTTAATCCCAGCGTTAGATACCCCAGCTCAGCCCAGGGAAATCTCCAGGCTCTCCTACACGTGTGCACGAAAACAAGTCCCACATTGTCCTCGAACAACCCGCTGCTCAGACGCGGCTGGGGATGTTTATTCTTACAGCCCGAGCGGCACGACTGCCACGCAAGTAACCGCGGGACTACTAACGGGAGTAAACCGTGGGATAACTGATGGGAGCGTGAAGCTGGGAGGGTAGGGGAGACCCTGTCCTCTCAAGATCACCAGCGAGGAGGAGCCCGGAGATCTATCAGCTAAGTTTTGTCCTTTGCAACGATGGCTTTTTAACTTCCTCCACTCCACGATAAAACTGCGGCACGGCTTCAGGAGCCTCTGTTGTAGCTGCTCGCTCGTCTGAGCGCCTCAACAGCTCAAACTCACACGGCGTCTTTCAAAAAACAGTAGCGAGCTGTGAACGAACCAGTTTCAACCAGGCGAACAAAAAGATCCATTATTCTACCTGTTTGTATAAGGGAAACTCAGATCATCTATTGATCCAGATAACCAAAAGTGTACTCGGCATTAATATTAAAACAACACGAAGGACAGCCTTTCAGAACATCACCCTGGGTGCCTATCGCAGCAATCTGGCTTGGTGAAAAATAAAGCAAGCCATCAATATCCCTACACACTCCAGACACTATCATTTCTTTTCCCATTGAAAGGCGCCTACTTAACCAGAACACTCCAATCCGAGCGCACTTAATGGCAGAAAAATCTTGAAAACCAGAAGGAAACGGAACAACAGCAGATAGGCGTAAACGGTGAGAAGAAGCAACTATTCGGTCAAAAGAAACTGGGTTGACTTGGCGCAACGAACACTTCGGTAACGGCTTGCGGGCACCCGAGGCTCCGCCAGTCAAAAGAGAGGGAAGCCTTTGGCTCGGACAGAAAGCGGTGAAGAGCAGCGCCCTGCAAAACCAGGCTGAGGTATTATTGAACGTTTTCCTCAGTGTTTGTGGAAGGTCCAGATGAACTGTAAAGCACAGTTCTCCAGCTTCCCAAGGCACTGAGGCATGAACTCATCTTCTCAGCTTCAAAGAAAAAGCTCTCCGTTCTCTTGTACTTTGGACGAAAAACCAAAAGGATTCTCCATCGCAGAGCATAATTTGATCAGCGTGATCCAACAGGCTGTTTCTCTGCCCGTCTATTCTGCTTCAGATCTTGACCCTCCCTCCTTACGCATCTGCAGATCAAAGCTCCACTTTCCCAAGCCCGAGCAGAAACGGCTTCCCGGCCCCGTGCAGAAGAGCAAGAGGCAGCAACGAGAAGGGAGATAAACTGGGTGACTCGCAGCTGCTGGGAAGTGTGGCAAGATGCGTGTCTTGACTGAAGTCAGACCGTCCCGTGCTGTACAGTAACCACCGACTCCTGCAAAACACCCTTCTTTGCAACGGGGCGAGATTACGGAAAGCTGCTGCATCCCCGCCGGCGAGGCTTTGCTTAGGTGCTCTACACGTGCCGCAACCTTGATTGATGAATAACGTAGCGATTTTGCACGAAGATACACGTGTAGGCAAGGGTTTTGAAAGGAAATCGAGCAGCGAACTGCTCAGCCTCTCGTGTAAATCCCAGCGGTACCCTGTGCCGTGTATATTTTACACAAACATTCACGTGCACAACGCTCCACGTGCACGCTACGAGCATACTCGCGCACACAACAGCTAACCAGCGAAAAACAGCTCCTTTGAAACTTTCCAATTATTAATATGATTCCAATCAAAATAAAATCGTAAGAAAAAATTAAAGCGTTGCATCTGTCTTAAAAGGCACAGAGATCTAATGTCCGGGTGGGTCACAAGGGGTCAGCTCTTCAGTAACACAGTATCAGAAGAATTAAGTCTCGACAGAACTATTAAAAGGAAAAGTCACCTATATGTTCTTTGCTGGGCAGAGCTTCCCTTCTCCAGTCAATAGTAATATTCAGTTCATAGAAAAACATACTGGAATCTGCCTGC
This sequence comes from Steatornis caripensis, assembly GCA_013398225.1. NCBI lineage: Eukaryota > Metazoa > Chordata > Aves > Caprimulgiformes > Steatornithidae > Steatornis > Steatornis caripensis. The sequence goes on from VZSC01003603.1 coordinate 72,662, forward strand.
TTTAAGACAGCAACCCAAGCCAAGGAGATGTGTGTTTGACTCGGTGCCAGCACGACCATAAAATGTTGGCAATTTAGTAGAGACGTAGTGCCGCGCCACTCTCCCAAAGGACCTAAATAAACTTCAGATGTAGAACATATATTTTTACTTTTTATATATATAAATCTGCTGTTTCATTTTTAACTCCTTTCCCCAGCCGTCCCTCCATCTAAGGTTTTTCAAAGCTGAAACAGGTCTCCGCTTCTCCCGGCTGAGCGAAGCCTCAGCAACGAAAAGTTAAAAGCATGAAAAATCAGAGGAATGATTCACGTCTGGGCGTTGGGTTTCCCGGGGAATGATGGCTGCACATGTGGCTACAAACGCTGGAGGGGAAAGGGTCTTGGGAGAAAATTCTGCTGTGCAATTTCACACCTCGGCGTTATAAAATACCCCGAGGAGATTTGGTTTTTTTCCCCCCTGTTCACAAAGTCGCACTTGCAAAGTCGCCAGCGTAGGTGAAACCTGCCTGCCGCATCCGTGACATTTAGCTACAATGCCGAGCTTTGCCCGTCAGCCCCGACTGACCCCAGCCCGAGCGAGGATGTATTTCACCAGGGGTACACCAAACCGATGGATTTTTGAATTCCAGCAAGCAGGGCTGGGGGCAGAAGGATCTAGAGCGGCAGTGTTTGCTTTTCCAGACTGCTCCCTACCCTCCTGGTCAGAGCTATCCTTCTGCAATAATAAAGAGCCCATTCCCATGGCCCACAGCATACCTGTTTATTGACACTGCTCCTCCGTAGCGTGCCTCCGAGCTGCTCGCCGTATACAGAGTTAATTGTGGCTGTATTACAGATTCACCTATTTATTCTGTACATTCTTGGAGGGGTCCAGAGCTAAAATTACACGAGGAACCGCTGAACTGTTCAGGCTATTTATTTGTTCAAAATCCCTTTAAAATAAGTCGTGGGGCCTGGAACAGACATCTCGGCTGTGGCAGGGCCTGCAGAAGCTGGTGCAACCAGCTGCGGGTCAGCACTGCCTTTGGGGAGAAGGTCGATTTATTAAGTTTAGGGAGAGGACCAGGCTGGAAGGTACGTCTGTAAGAAACTGAAGCTAAGGGCAACCCACGCTTACTGAGAAAGTCCCACCCCAAAGGCAACGGGGCAGCTGCAGCAATCCTTCTCCAGGTTTGACATCCAGTTGCCATCGCAGGGTGCTTTCCTGGCGCGTCTCGCACTCCCGAGATTTTCCGACACAGAAACGCGCTCCGTGGCCCGGCCCTCTCTGACGGAGCTCACCTTCCCCCGCGGATCGCGGGGCAGGTTGCTCACAATATTTCAAATTGCCATTTAAGAGCATATTGCAAATGTGATCCTTTAATTGGCCACTGTTATGGCTCTCTGTATTAGAGAAGACAAGTTTTTCCACACAAGGTAAGCCCTTGCGAAAGCACTGAAAATGTTTAAAAACAACCCAGTCCTGATATATTTATTATATATTTCTCTATATATAAATAATTCCATGAAAAGGAACGCACTGAGTGGAAACTCCATTTAAAACGTGATCCCAGATGGTGGCAAAGCTCTAAAATTGCAAGGCAACATGTAAAGAAAGATTAACGACCTCAAACAGGCACAAATTTATGAGGTGAAAGCCCCTGTAATCCTAGAGAAAAATGATACCAAACGTTAGACTAGACAGCTAGAAAATACCTCTGCTTAGTTCATGTGGCCTCTGCCATATTACATTTTCTTTTAATACGCATTACTTTTGGGTTCATTTAGTCCCTTCTCCTGCAGGCCAGAGGTATCGCTTTGGTGCACGAGCATGCTGCTGGATTTGCCAGCTCCCAGCCGGTTACCCCTTCCGAGCAACTGGTAAATCAGGTAACAGCCATGCTGTCCCACGGTCTTTCAAACAGAACTGTGTCCTGCCACGTCCCGGGGACAAGCAGCTGAGAGGAGAGAAAAGGGAGCCAGGACACCATGTCAAGCATTTATCGTCACTGCAAGACCCAAAGCTTCACCGTTCAGCGGACTGAGATGACAGTGCTTAACATTTCCAACACCAAAGCTCAAGTAGTTCCGTATTCTGCGCCAGTCCAGAACGTTTCAAAGGAAAGTATGCCAACATTTCATCCCAAAGAGCACGAGTCACCCTAGGAACCTGCATCTTCCACGCTCGTAATCCTAGCTAGGACCAGATGGGACCCCGTGGGTCCCACAGCCCGTTTTCCTGAGATACCTGGTACCTCAAAGATGCCCCTGACAATCCCATACTGTTCACCCCTCTGCTGATTCCGCTCTGTGACCTCCGCAAAGTCACTTGCCTGTGTCACCAACAGCTTGGCGCTCATCAAGGATGCAAACGATACGGACCAATCCCCCCAAGAAGGCCTTCAAGCTGGGGTTGGTTTGCCTTATCCCACGCTCGTGCCTTCGCCCCTGAGCTGTAGCATGGCCGGAGATCACACTTCTGCCCAATTCCTCCCAGACCTGAGGAACCTGCCCAGCAAATTTTCCTACGATATTTTTCTGCGGGAATTTTCAGTGAACTGGGACCTTCTGACCTTTTCAGCCAAGGGTTCCTGGCACGCCCTAGCCAATAACACAGCCACGGAAGGATATCAAAATGCGTGTATATTTAAACCACTGCAAACAGAAGGATATTCAGTCAACACCACACAGTAAGACAGCACAGAGCCAGCGCTGCCGTCACGCAGAGCTGCTTTGCTGAGCTCACTGTTCCAAACCATGGTCCTTCTCTGGTTTGCTGTAGCCCTTGGATGCAGCAGAGGAGCAGGGGGCTTTGGATGCAGCACCGGCACGCTGCCTGCCGTGAGAAATGGACGACCATAACCTGTGGGTACAACAGCGACGAGGACGCGCAAACCAAAAGCCACCCCGGGACTCCCGTCTGCTCCTTTGAAAATCAAAGTTTCTGTTTCCCATCAGAAGTTGCAGAGTCCTGGGCCGTGACGGTGTTCTGCTGCCAGCAGACAGAGCTGTAACTACCAGAGGGTCAGAAAAGTGTTTAAAATTCAATTTAAGCACTAAAAATACAGATCACAGGCTACCTGAGGCAGTTGAAGCTGGACCCACAGCATAGAAGATGGTCAGAAGAAGAGGAGGAGGAAGAGGAAAAACTATCTGCCATGTTAAAAAAGAAGACAAGCTTGCATTCCGTTAGGAAGAAGTCCATATCCCCAGAGCACAGCCTGCCCTCCCTGCCAAGGATCTACAGGCAACTCGTCTGGGTGTGTTGGTACAGCTCCACTATGTTCAGTTGAGAACAAGTGCTAAGGAGACGATCCTCTGCCACCCACAGCCCCGCGAGCACCTGCGATGCCCGCAGGGATCATAGCAGCTCCCAGGTTATTTTCAGCCTTTCTGCTCTCACCTGGAAGGTGCCAGCGCTCTCCCCTTCCCAGCGTGGGAGGCTGCGAGGTTTCCCACAGCGGGAAAGCCCCGGATACGGACGCGTGGGGTAACGGAGCTGACAGGGCCGCTTCATCCTCATGGATCTGCCCCAAACAGTGAGTTATTTCCAAACCAGCCAGCGCCCATTCTCCAACGTCACCAAAGACCCTCGTGACGCAGGACGGTCCCTTCTCTCTCTTCGGGGATGTGCTTCGAAGGGCAAGTTCACTGTTTTAGAAAGAGGGTGGAAGAACACCTTTCCGAACACCTTTCCAACGACTACGTCTGCTCAGGCAGACCCAGGGACGCTGGGCTTAAACCGTTCACGACTCTCAAGACGTACCGCGGCTGCTCTCCCAAAGCCCCTCATTACTTCACTTTTTTTCCTTTTTAAAAAAAAGTCTGGTGCTAAAACCAGCATCGTTGTCTCCTTCAGAGGGCTTTTTTTTTTTTTTCCCCTAATTTTTGGTGCGCGTTCACAAATACGACGTTGAGCACCAGGCCAAGGAACACACGGGCAAAACCCGAGGGCGGCGAATGCCAGCAAAGCCCCCGGCTCGTGCCTGTGTTTGGGTTAGGCAGTTTCGTGGCCTGGACGTTTACAGTTGAGTTAGGTTGGGGGGTTTTTTTTTGGGTTGGGTTTTGGGTTTTTTTTTTCCACAACTTGAGACAAACAGTGAGATCTTTCATAAAACATGTTCACAAAGGGTAAATTGTGCCATTTAGGAACCGACTACCTGGACGGTCATTTGAATTCTCCGAACTGGAACACCACCGCGCTCCACGCCAAAGCCAGCGCCAGAGGCAGCAGCAGGGAACTCGGCATCACGGGCTGCCTCGTTTAACTCTCCAACTGCCCGAGAGACAGAGTACGCTCAACGTCATCTGCCTCAAATGCGGGCGTTTCAACCAGCCAGCTGGTTGTGAATGAAAGATCCAAGGGATGGAAGGGGCTGGGGGTACGGTGTGAAAGGCATCCTGGTGCTGGTTAGCTCTGCGAGTCACCTGGGCTTTACTGAGAAGACTGGGAGCCAAGTCAGAAAAACCCCTGAACTGACTCTTCCGTCCATCGGAAGGGTGCAAAAGGGATGGCCGTCATTAAGGAAACCGATGCTTTGCTGTGAGTCCCAGCACGCGGCCGTTGAGAAGCCCTGGGCAAGGCTTCTGGGGTGGGTAACATCCATGAGGCCTGCTCCTCCGTGCTCTAGTCATTGTGGCACCAGATGAATACANGGGGTGCAAAAGTGATGGCCGTCATTAAGGAAACCGATGCTTTGCTGCGAGTCCCAGCACGCGGCCGTTGAGAAGCCCTGGGCAAGGCTTCTGGGGTGGGTAACATCCATGAGGCCTGCTCCTCCGTGCTCTAGTCATTGTGGCACCAGATGAATACATTCTTATGTCTGTATTACCTGGTCATTAAGTGCAAGAAGAAAATAAACATCCTAGGGATTTGAGAAAGCATAGGGTACGGAGCTACTCTACCGTTCCGCCCTGACGAGCACACCCAAGAAGCTCCCGGAGCAGACAGAAGACGTCTCTGCTCCTGCAGACCTCACCTCTTTGCTTCAGACACTGAAACAGAGATTTCTAGCACGTGTTCTCATCTTGTTTCATGTGTTCGTCCAGCCCGTTTTTCAGCAGTAACACCTGACGACACGCATTTTCCAATTTATTGACAGGTCTTGCACGGGTATAATGAAGAGGTAAATTTTTTTTTAATCCAAAATGGCTGCGCCAATTCAATCCAAACTGAAGATATAGATAAAATAACCTGTAGCATATCTTATTCTCATTCTCCTCTAGAAACTACATTGGTATGAGCACCAAGATAACTCTGCCCATTCTAGTCCACAGTATTTTACAAATTTAACTATTTCTCTACAGCTGAAGTAGCACAGCTCCTGGACACAGCAGGCAGGCAAAAAGATTTCTCTGCGACACTTGGTCAAAGAGGCCTTCTGAATGGGCACGGCAGGTACTCATGCCTTTCTCTGGGTACTTAGCGATGCTCACGCTGAGGTTGCTTTACTCTGCGCTAGAGGCACGAGCTCCGCAGGACGCGCTGCGGCTGATTCAGGAGAACTCAGGTCTGACTCTCCTGATCATCTAAGAGCACTTACAATGCAGGATGGAATAAAAACAATCCTTTTGTTTCCTGGGTGGGGCGGGGGGTGGGGGTGGGGGAAGAAAAGAAAGAAAGAAAAAATCTGCCAAAGCATAAGAATCTGGAAAGCAGCAAGCGTCACCTCCCGCGTCAGCCATTCTGCCCGGCGCAAACAAGACAGCAGGGAGAACCAGGTAGCCGTCCCAAAGACGCAGCCAAAGGCTCAGCAGAGCCTTTCTGTTTTAAGCTTTCTCCCTAGTAACAAAGGATGCAGACCGAAAGAATTTAGGAGAAGTCAAACAATCCACGCGAAAACTCTTTGCCACGAGGAGCCGATGCAAACACTCTTTCAACAGCTGGATGACTCCAGCAGCCCGTTCCGCCCTCTCTCGCCAATGAATTGCACCTCCCCAGCCATTCAAACGGGCGTTGCACGTTCTCGTGCGGAAAGCGTCCAAGTAGCTTTGTCATTTTTTTAACTGAAGGGTTAAAATAGTGACTTCTTACAAAGACATGACAATTTGCTAGGAGGTAATACACACAGTGACACAGACAGAAATATTAAACTCTGGTAACGCCAGGAAACAGGCTTGGGCATCCTTGGACATCGGGATACAAAAGCGCGCTTGTCATAAACGTCCTCGTCCTGCTCAAGGCCTTCCTTGGGTAAAAATAAGAATCACTTATATTTTTAAGGACAATTTAGGAACGCAAAGTTCTACAGTACATTCTTCCTAACTCTGGTGGTTCACCTTCCGGCACAAAAACGTGACAGACCTGAAGCAGCACGTGCTGGGGTAGCTTGTTAACCGCGAGGGACCCCAGGTCTCCTGCAGGGCCGGGCGAAGTCTCTCCTACCAGCGCCAACCAACGCGCGGCTCAATGTTCAAATGCTTTTGCCTCGAGGTCCGTCAAGTACCGCACTTGTGTAATCGCCTGGCTTGTTTTGTAAGCGTTGCTTGTTTCTATGCTTTTCTTAAAAAAAAAAAAAAAATTCTGTAGACAGACAAATTCCACCCAATAAATGTGTCGCTCCACTCTCCCTGTGGACATAATAATGCCCTCATACTTATCCCGAGTTGGAGAGCTTGCAAATCACCGTTATAAATAAGACTGCCAATGTAAGCCAAACATCTCTTTTTTTAATAAAGCCTTTTACCTCCTTTCCCAATGCCAAATAACATCCCGGAGCAGGAGCTCAGAGCCCGAGCAACCGAGGGACGGCAGCCCCCTTCCTCCGGCTCTGCCTCCCCGCTCGCTGCCGCGGTGTCCGTGCCGGCCGGTCCCCATGCCGCCGCAGGGCTCACGCCGCCGTGTTTACCCGGGCCAGGTTTCGGGGCTGGATTTCTCGCATATTCCCCTACCGCTGGCACCAGCCCGTCACCCCCCGGGAGAGGCACGCGCCTGCCCCAAACACTGCGCCCATTGATGCTGCGGGGCTGGGGCGATGCCGGGGCGGCGCAGGGGGGTGTGTTTGTCTGATGAAGTTAGGTTCTCGCTGGGTATTTAATATTCCCCGTCATGCAGGCCTGTTTCTCCTTGAGCCTGCCTGTCAGTTAAGCCCAGGGATGTTTATTTTAACGGCCACTTGTGGTCAAGGCTGGTGCCAGTTGTACGGCATCGGTTACGCAGATTTAACACTGGGGACTCGGCCCCCGGCTCCCAGAGCACGGAAGGCAGCCAGGGCCGCCCCGGCCTAATGTGAAACAACTGAAGGCTTCCAGCAGTCCCTGCTCCAGCTTTAACCCTTGCCGGGCAGGAGCCGGGCTGCGTCCGCGGCACCGTCTGTCCCGCAGCTCGGCCTTCCCGGCAGCCGCAGATGTCCCCGTGTCCATCCCTCCTCGGCCTGGCCATCTCTNTGAAGGCTTCCAGCAGTCCCTGCTCCAGCTTTAACCCTTGCCGGGCAGGAGCCGGGCTGCGTCCGCGGCACCGTCTGTCCCGCAGCTCGGCCTTCCCGGCAGCCGCAGATGTCCCCGTGTCCATCCCTCCTCGGCCTGGCCATCTCTCCCGCTCGCAAACCCCATCGCAGCAGCAAAACGTCTTGTTGGGCTGACGATCTGGAAGCTGCAAGAAGAATCTGAAAATGTATTCAGTTGCTTACCGAAGAAAGTCTTTGGAGGGAAGGAGAGGATTTTTATTACTCTTAGGGATTTAGCATCACGCCAAGGGCCTAG
>VZSC01003606.1:0-16608 GCA_013398225.1 Steatornis caripensis
AAGAAGCTGGCTTCTGAAACCAAGCAAATAACAAGATCATCTGCACTTTCTTCTGAGGGCCTTCTGGTATCAAATACGGCAGTTGAAGCACGTATTTATGAGACTTCTGGTAAGGAGGAAAGACCAATGTCTGCCAAGAGTTTAGGATCTGCCAGCCGGCTGCTGTCTGTCTGCGGCTGAACTGATCCAACCTCCCCACACACCCAGCTCCCAATAGTCTCCTTCCCCATCTCATGGTCCTGCCATCTCCACAACCAGTCTGTGAAATGCTCGGCTTAAGGACTGCTGACTCTCACATACTTCTTGAAGGAGGCTACGGGTGTTCAGAGCACGAGCTGCCCTGGATAGCGTTTTTCCACCGGACTGACCTGCCAGACCCTCACCCAGCACACTCCTGGCCCCTAGAAAGAGTCACTCTTCAAGCCAAACCCAAAGACCAGCTTCCTATGCGACTCAGGATCCAAGAACCAGCTTATCTTGACTCACCTGGAAACACGTCCCATTGCAAGTGGGACCTCACAACATCTAACTGTTACATGGGATCAGCATTTCACGCACCGAAATCTGAAGCACCCCTAGCTTACAGCAGACTGAGAAGGGGTTAGGACTACTTTGAAGGTGGCAAGACCGTTTCACACCTGCCACGTGCCTTGCCAGAGATCGGCATTTTGTGATCTGCAGTTAAATCTAACCCCAAGCACAAAGCAGAAAACACTGACAGGGAAAGGACCGGTTGCAAAACACAGAATAATTAACACACTGGCGCCACACGCACAGCCTCGGGACGACCAGAAGAGCTTCCACCTCTGCTCGAGGAGGAACAAGGAGCAGCCTTGTAGGAGGAGACGCCAGCACAGGCAAACCACAGGAGGAGGAAATCCAACCAACTTCAGGACTTACCTCCACCCACTTCCCATTGACTTCCATGAAGAGGACGCAGAAGGGGTCGGATTTGGAAGTGACATCCCTGTCCAGAAGGTTTTGGCCACAGACGGACAACTCGACTTTGCAGACACAGTACTGGGAGCCGACGGGCCCTGCCGGCATGGGAGTCACGGTGTACGCCATGGACTCCAGCGGCAGCAGCTCCAGGCAGTCTGCGGGACACGAGAACGGAGAGAAATCTCAGTGCAAGCAGAACGGACAAAAACGCTCTGTCAGCACCAGTGCATTGGGCACAGAGAGGCCACATCCAGAGCCTCATGCTCTAAGTTACACTCCATAAGTTATGAGGCTTTCCTGGCTCCAAAGCCTCTGCGCTGCCCAGTCACCATCCCCAAGTGGCCACCACACCAGGCAGACGTCCTGAGTGGGAGCCCAGCAGAGCACCTAGAACCTGCCTTGGTTTTGCTCCATAAAGAAGAGATTTTCAAGGAAAGGTAATATCTTCTGCTTACCCCCACCAAGGGAGTGGGGGGGCCCCCAACCTCTTCTTCCAGCACGCTGGGGGTTTTTTGTGGGGAAGAACTACACTTCCGTACCATCTTTAAGCACGTAAACTGGTCGTCAGCTGGCTGGTCCCAAGCCACGGACCATGGACCTAAGCTACAACGGCCAAACTTGAGCTCTGTCCCCTAAGTCGTCATAGGGAATGGGGTGAGACCATGAGGATGAGTGGTGTGGAAGGCAGCTCCAGCCCTGATTCAGCCGATCTCCACCCAAGTCACCAGGCCAGCAGAAAGCAGTGGCTCTGGCAGCAATTAAAAAGTGGCAATAGTTGATTAACAGAAGAGCAAGGCAAATGTGACAACCACTGCATGACCTGGTGCACGGGATGATTTACAGAGCCCTGATAAAAAGCCCTTTGTCATAAGAAGAGCTTACAACAGTCTGCTGCCAAAGCCATCCTGCAGAGATAAATGAGTTTTATAGCGTTATTAGTGCAAAACCCCATCCCGCACAGCAGTTTTGCCTTGTGATCTGCAGTTTACGTGGCAAAAACCACCAAAGGTCTTCAACAGAGAAGATGAAATGGGGGGAAAAAAGAGAAGAAAAAGCATTTTCACATTAATTTATATCCATAAACCTTTGCAGCGCGGGTTGCTCGTGGAGAGAGAGCTCTTTTCAGCAATACCTTTTGCCCTCTTTTTCAAGGGTGGATCCTGGCTCATCCACTTTATCTGAAAACCCCAAACATCACCTTCGTCCACCTTGATAAGCCATCTGCTGCTGTTTGGCATTGAAACCCCAATTAATATTATTTGTTTGTTTTGCCCGGGCATGAGTATTTACAAGCAGTTGTGCTGCTGGGAGCTGCCTGCTGCCCTCTTCCCTTGCCGCTCAGCCTCCAGGCTGGGATGGGGGACAGGGATGGGTGACAGGGATGGGGTGATCCCAGCACGGCTGTGGGAGAGGGAGCTCTGGGCTTGCCGCTGGCCACCCTGAGCGCTCGGCCCCAGCTGCAACCACTACTGAGAGGAAAACGGCTCCAGATTCCAAGGCTCTGAGCCCTCCTCTCCTACCTGCCAAGATCTCTGCTTGGCACTAAGTCACCTGAAACAAGCCTGATTTTAACCCCCAACAGTAAATGCAAGCTCTTAATCACAGCCTGCTGCTCAGGGCAAGAGCTGTGCAATCATTCCAGCTCCATAGGAGCCCAGGAACCTCTCCAGAAGAAGAAAGTCCCCATCCTGGGCTGGGCACACGTGTACATCACAGAAACAGCACCCACATCCCTCAGTTGAGCGTGGTTCCCCCTCGCCTAGACCAAGCCCATCTCGTGCCATCACGCCCCGTCCGCAGCAGCGCAATGCCAAAACAGTGGCAGTTTGATGCCAAAACAGTGGCATGTGTGGGCAACCATCCATCTACCGCAACTGTGAGGAGCAGCACATGCAGAAGCAAAAGCCATCCTGGCTCATCCACTGCAAGGCCCCCACGGCCGCTGGGGCGATGGCTCCGAAACACCCGTCCCTGCCGGAGCTGCCTCTGCTCCTCTCAAGCCCATGCTGCCAGTTGCAGCTAAACCAAAGATTTTATTTTTTTTCTTCAATGCACATATCATGTAATCAATGTCTTAAAATAGCCAGGCCTGTTCTATTTATGCTGCTGTCTGTCTGCCGCTCCCTCCGAAAAGCAAACACCGGGCAGCTGTGCTGGCGTGGACCTGGTCCTGCAGGAGCAGCGAGATCTGCGCTGGGTTTTTCCATCTCCCCTTCCCCCAAATCTCAGCGTCGTCTCACAGAAAGCAGAGGCAGCAAATGACTAAGTGGAAAAAGCTTTTTCCCAGGGCTGGCAGGCACCAAAACATCCTCTCGGTGCGCTGCGCATCACCCGTGCTCCAGCCCCTGCGCTCAGCCTGCCGTGCTCCCCAGGGAGCCCGTGGTCAAAATGGGCATGGGGAAGAGGAGAGGCGGCCAGCACTGGCTCGGGTCAGCTGAGGGCAGAGACTTGGTGGGACTCGTGTGCCCTGCGTGGACACAGTCCTCACCCAGGCACCCAAAATCAAGGACTGGGACACTGGCCTCTCTCCCAGGTGCCAACCTGGAGAGCTTGATGCCATCACATGGGTGCCAAGCACAAAATCCTGCAGTTGCCCCCTCCCCAAGAAGGCAAAAGGCAGTGGGAAGATGCCACCACCCCCATCCCCGCCATCCCACTAAGACAATTTTTCCACTGAGGAGCTGTTGGTCCAGCCAGCCCATCAGGGATGGAGATGCCAAAGAGACAGGCAGCTCTCCCTAATTACAGCTCAGGCTACTCCTCCCACCGAGCTCCAGTCCCGGTATAAAACCCTGAGAAGCATAACTGTCCCAATTCAGCCAAAAGTAATTAGTTTAAGTGAAAAAGTCATTTTCCCAGCGAGGTTGGCTCCCCAAACCCCACAGAACGGGTAGCACTCAGAGAGGTGGCAGGGGCAGAAGGTGGTGATGCCACCAGGGCACGGCCACGTCTATAGGTGCCACCACTGCCCATCCACCCACACCATCCTGCCCCGGGAAACGGCCCCAGGAGCTGCCTCCTCCCCGCCGCCAACCCGCAGCCACCTCTCCTCCCGCTCGCCGGCACGGATCCAGCACCTTCCCCTGGGCCAGGCAGGGTTTGGGCCCCGCAGCCTCAGCAGCAGCCATGGGTCCCCCTGGCTCAGAGGCTTCACATCTGAGGCACCACCAGGCTTCGGCAAGGCAGCGGCATTTTAACCACCCAGCAAATGCTTTAAATTCGGGGGGGATTTGAGCTGGCACAGAAAGAGCTGGATCGCCATCATCTGCATTCCAGTCTCTCCTCCTTTTTTTGTTCTCCTCTCCCCACATTCGCCACCCTGAACGAAGTCCTGCGACTCACTTGGCATCTGCGGCCAAATATTCTCCCGATGTGCAATCCCAGCAGCTGGCTTTGTGCCAATCACACGCCCACGTGGTCTCCTGCCGAAACATGGCCTGGCTACCAGTGAGAGGTCTCAGGGACAAGCACGAAGGTCCGACTGCCCCAAGGTCCCACCTGCCATCGGCCACAGAAGATACCTGAAGAGGCATCACAAGAGCAGGGCCAGGGTGGAGGGACATGGTCCCCAAATCCTTTCTGGGCTCCAGGACCTCCTGAGCCGGATGCATCCTTGTGCTTTATAACCTTCAAGTGCTTTTTCCTCCATCACTTGGTCACCTCCAAGCCACTCGGTGTCCGCAACGTCCCGCAGCGAGGGGTTTCGCTGGCTGGTGGCACGCACAAGTCCCCGGGCCACCCAGAATATCCCAGACGAACATCTGGGAGCCCCAGAGCAATGCACACAGCTGTTCTCCTCCTCCTCACCCCACACCCCCCACAGTCTCTACAGCAGATCCCGAAACACGTGCAGAAGGGACAGCTGGAAGCCCTGGGATCTTTTCTTCCTCTCTTATCTGAAAGAGGAGGAGGGGAAGGAGTTCTCTGTTTTGCAAGCTTCTGCCCTGGGAGGTTCCCCTTCCCTCCGCAGAAGATAAGTCCCGTGAGAAGCAGTCGCTTGGGCCACGCTAAGGCCCCGTTTTAAGCATTAACGAGGAGAAAACAGAGAGGACAAAAAATAAAGCTGTGCTTTAAGTGAAACATTTTGGGGGCTTTTTTTAACGTTAATAGTGCCGCCAAACTTCAGTGATCTCCTCTCAGAGAAATCAGATTTATTTTCACAGGGAATACCAGGCATATTTGAAACGGCCCGGGAAGGACTGATATCCACCAGTGATACCAAGCGAAGTCCCTCCGGGTCCCTGCTGGGGATGGATGTCCCTCCCCTTCTTTGGGGCAATCCGTGATTTCTGTAATAGCCCACAGAAGCCACCCGTGACTCAGTTTACCGACTCGGGCTGCCCCGCTACAGCCTGCTGCAATGATAGAAGCAAATTTCCTTTCTGGAAGGGCAAAATGAGAGACATGAGTATCAAACAGGTAAATTCAGGTTCCTGCACAGCACATGTCTGAGCTTACAGGCAGCAGAGACACAGAGGGAGAGCAGCGGTACCCGAGGGAGGATGAAGAGCAGGTGAAAACGGGTTGTCAGAAGATTGAAGCAAAGGAAAGGACATGGAAACCAGTTGCCCAGAGCAGCAGAAAAACTGAAATGCAGCACACACGGAGCCGGAGACGCCAGGAAAAGCCAGGATGCGCCATGACGGATGCTGACGCAGCTCCCCACACCACCAAAACCCACACCAGCCACTTTCCTCCCTCCTGTCAACACTGTCACCTCCAGAATTATTTTGCAAAACAAAAAAGCTTGCCTTCCAGTCTCGCCTAGGCAACACGGTGGATTCACCAGCCTGCACCTGGTCTTAGTAACAGCCTCATGCACATGCAATTAGTCATGTACGCAGCACCGTGGTGCCCGTCTCCTCACCAGCAAATGCCTCTGCCACGGGCAAGCATGCTGGGGGAGAGAAGAAAGGGGATGCTTGCACGTGAAAACTCCCCGCAAGGATGTACCTTGGGTACTCGCTACCATCAGAGCATCTTGATCTCTCCTGCGAGGCAGGGAAAGGCTGAAAACTGCCTCCGAGCACGCCAGCGCGGGCAGCAGGACTGGGACTGAGCGCAAATTCACCCAGCTCCCGGAGATTCGGGGCAGACTTGGCTTAGGGGGATGCCCAGGCTGGGCTCTGGTTTCCAGGCTGGCGTGCTGTGAGCGAGTCCCACAGCCCTGCCTGATGGAAGGAGCCAAGGGGATGGCACTGAGATATTCTGGGGCCTGATACAGCAGCGAAAAGGGTTTTGGGACAACATAATTAAGTCATTTCCCCAATGAACCCTTACTGATGGAAACTGTGCCTAATGGTGCTTCAACGGGTAATGCCGCTCGCGACGACAGCGGGTTTCTTGTGCTGCAGCTCACAAAACCCCATCCCAAGAGAGGCCACCTCAGTGTGACAGCAGCCGCTGCTTCACTTTGAGCCCAGGCAATAGTCACCCACAACGCCCAGCTACTCTCAGACCTCTGAAAAGTCCCCAAACCTCGGCACAGTTTGGAGCTGGTGTAGGCAGCACCCTCCTTGCTGAATCCCGAAGCGGCTGCACCGACCGGTACACAGGCAGCACCCAGGCAAGCTTCTCTGGCGGGTGATGACCAGCAGAGCTGTGCAAAGTCACTCGGGGTGTCCCGGGAGTCACAAATCGCAGGAAAACCCCCGAGGCAAACCCTGCGGCACCAGAACTGGCCCCTCGAAGTGGCTTCACGTGGCAGCACAACCCCCCCGAAAGGTTGCGTCCCTGCTTCCCAGGAAGCAAGAGAAGACGTTGCACAAAGAGGGCTGCCATACCCAGCTGCGTTGGAGACCACGACCTCCCAGGCAGTGCACCGGCACAGGCAAGGGGGTTTTCCTGAGTCCTGCAGCTCATGCAGGGAACACGGATAAAAGCCCAAGGGAGAAAAACTGAGGCAGAAATGGAGGATGAGCTGGCGTCCCAGATCAAGGCACTGAACACAAGGCCATCCCGGTGGCACTTCTTGTGTTCAGGCACTTTGAAGGGAAAGAGGTCTTTGGTGGAAAGAGGTTTTCGGTGGCTTGAAATGTCCCACCATCTGCCATCTCGCTGCGCTCTCTGCTTTGCTTTAATACCGTACAATGCCGTCTGGTGACAGCTAAATGAATTTATCACAGGGGAGAGAGTGAAAGGCAGCCTTAATGGTCTGGGAAAGGGCTCAAACATCTTTTTTGTGGTTGGGTAGCTCTCAATCAATTTGATTTCGGATGGTCAGCTTTGGCAGGGAGGCCATATGCAAAGTCTAGCAGGGAATAACACAAGGCTTGATCCGCACCCCCAAAACCCTTTCTAAAGGCACGTGGTGAAAGCGCAAGCATAGGGCAGCTGCCACGCAGCTCTCGCCCAGCCAGCAGCACCACCAGCTCCTTGGGGTCCCCACCGGGGCTGAGTCACACTTCTTAGCAAGATCAGGGCTGGCCAAGGAAGCGGAACTGATCCTGCTCCCTCCCCTGTTCCAGGCAGCCCTGTCCACCCGCAAGCCACTCTGGAGGGTATCGCTCAGCAAAGGGCAGCCCATACCTGTCCCATGCCCTTGACGCTCAGATGTCCATCAGAGAGCAGGTCCCACCCCAGGAAGATCTTCCCAGACCACAGCTGGTCTCACGGATTGTGTCAGGGATGGGAGATGGACAAGTGCCCTCATCACCAACACTGCAGAGCGGCCACTACCAGCCAAGGAACAGCCCCGGCCCTTCCTTTACTCCACAGTGCAAATAAATCCATCCAGGCTACTCTGGGCACTGGAGACATGGGACACGGCAGAGCCCGAGGATGGGGCAGGTGGGTGCCAGCAGGGCTGGGCCTGCCACTGAGCCAACGTGGCTCCAGCCGGTGCAGTCACTCAGGCTGTCAATGGCGAGGACAAGCCCACCCTGCCGTGTCCAGCAGCACCTCTCCGGTGCCAGCGGAGATGCTGCACTCCTGTAACAACACCATAACCAGACAGACAACTTAACCACAAAATGCCCCCCAAAACAGAATCTGGGAAGCTCTGGCGATTGTAACAGCAGTGCTTCTATTGACAGGTTAAACTTCTTTTTAAGCCAGCTGTTCTCCGAGACCCCACACCAGTTTCCAAAGACTGCTGTGGACCAGGTCAAAGCTACGTTCCCATGAAGTTCCCACCTCAAACCACTGCTCACCCCTGGGAGGGGGCCAGGCATCACCTGCAGCACCCAGGATGGATGGGGCTGGGGCAGTGAAGAGAGCGAACCAGTATTTGCAGCGAGACTGGGCAAGGAGCAGGATGGGCAATGCACGTCTCAGCTGAAAAATGAGGCAGAAAAAGGCCCAGCTCCCTCAGCAGCCCCCAGAGAGAGACTGGTGTCTTCAGGGGATACCTGTACCTGCTGTGGGGTCTCAAACAGGCTGTAGCGTCCTCTCCCTCAGCAGCCAGCTGTGGCAATTAGCCTTGCAGCAATTAGGTGGCTGGAGTTAGGTCAGATTGATCCCAGCATCCCAGGCCCAGCACGGGGCAGGCAGGGATGCCAGGATCCCACCCTGATCGTGCTGGGAGAGCTTCATCCAGTGGGAGATACATCTCCAGAGAGCAAATGGAGGGATAACGGGGACACAATCCACTAAGCCACATCCAAGCATCAAAAAATCTTGGGTCACAACTTTGAAGAAAGCAGCACTTCCCACGCAGAAGGACCTGCCCAGGGGGATGGCTGTTGCTCCTGCTGCAGCCCTGGGACACACACCTCTGACCTGGGGATTTGGGAGCCCCATCCAGCTTCTCCAGCTGGACGCAGGGGGAAAAGATTGCTGCTTCCCTGCCCAGGAAGAGTGATGGGTAAAAGGGAACCAGCAGCAGCCATAAAACCTCCCAGGGACCTTCCAGCAGCCCTTGTCCTGGGGATCTCCCAGGTGAAGCCACATTTGCACCCGGCAGAGGGAACGTTGCAGCCCTGCCTCCAGACACCCTGCCAGGCAGCTGGCTCCTCGCCAGGAGCTACACGGTGCGAGGAGAGGAGCCGTGATGCAGCCTGTCCCACCCATGGGTGCCACTGCCGGATGACCCAGGCATGCCCTTTGGAAGCCCAGCCTCGGCCAGGTGCTCAGCCCAGCCACCAAGCGGGACCCGCCGAGGGGGTGCGGGCATGTGGCAGGCCACAGGATGGGAGCATTCCCTGCCTGACAGCGCATCCCGTGGGATGCACAGGGACACCTATCCATCCATACAAAGGTGCCGGAGCATCGGCTTTCCCCATGCCCCGCGGAGCTGGACACCGACAGGTACTGCAACAGCATAATATATCACACCATATTACCAGCATAATCGCATTAACAGGTGTGGCACATAAGACCCTCAAGGCAAAGGGAAGGGATTAGGAGACGTCATTATTTATGGTTCACCATGCTGGCAGAGCTCCTCTGCTGCTCATGCACCGTGGCCCCGACCTCGGCTGCGGCACGCAGCCATCCCACCACAGCCGGAGAAGATGGGGCCACCGTTTTCTGTTTTCTACAGCCCTCCTTGGGCAAAGTCCTTTGCAGCTCCGTGCCACTCCCCCTCTCCCCCACCCGAGGGTCCAACCCAGGGCTGTCCACCGCCTGTCGGGATTTATGACAGCGACGAGGGCTGCCAGCAGCCGGAGATAGGGAAGATGCTCTGAAGAAGCCAGTCTGCTGGAGTAACGGTCCCCTCACCCGTGAGCACAGGGCCTCCCTGTGCTGCCCGTAAAGCACAGGGCTCGTCAGCACCATCCGCTGCTCATCTCGTCTTGAAAACACCATCACCCGAAAAGCCACTCCAAAGCACTTCCCCTGCCCAGTCCAGAGCTGAGGCAGCCGCCGCAGATGTTGAGCACAAATCCACCACCTCCAGCTGCCTCTCTGCCATCCCCACGCGTGGCACAGCAGTGCGTCCGACTCTGTGAGAGCGCAGCGCCAGCGAAGAAACCGGCTCGTAGTGAAGGACTCGGAGGGTGGGAGCAAGACTCTTCCACACAGTCCCATCCTGCCCCACATCCCCACCTCCTTACTGCAGCCCTGACGACATCTCCAAGGGTCCCCCATAGCCCCTGTAGTACCACCTAAACCTGCCGCCCTGGCTGCTTCCCCCATCCGAGCAGTAACCAGAGGTCTCCAGGGCTGCTCTGCCCCAAGCAGCCACCCTGTAGCTAAGGTGAGCTGCCGTGCCCCAGGACAAGGGCATCGGGACAGGCAAGAGCCCCTGCAGCGGTCTCGTACCCGTGCCAGCACCCCTCCGGGGTGGAGGCCATCCCCCCTGCAACCGTAGGGACGCAGCCACTGCCCGGTCCCTGCCGCAGGACCAGACAGGACCCACGTCCTCACAGACAGGTTCACACCCACAGAGACAACGAAACCGCAAATCTCAGTAAACCAGGGATGGGCAAATAAAACCAAACACCTTTCGTGCTTCTGGCATACACGCAGCCTCGGGTACCAGCTTGGCCGGCACCAATCTGGCACCCCGGAGCAGAGCCTGCCCTAGCACCGGGCAGCAAAGGGCAACAGGATTCGTTCTCCAGCCCACCCCGGATGAAGTCTGAATATATCGTTACACAGTCCCCAAAGCAACTAAAGCCACTCACCAGCGAGAAACCACAAGCCCCGAAGAGCAGGAGAGCGCAGGGCCCTCGAGCTCCCAGCAGCAAAGGTGTTTCCGTAATTCTTCCGCGGCGGAAAAGCGAAGGGCTCCAGCCTGGCAAACGAAAGCAAAACTCGCTCCTCCACACCCACCCGTGACGTGTGGAGGGAGGCAGCACCGTTGCTGATAGGGTCTGGACGAGCTGCAGAGGCTCCGCGTGTTTCAGGAGAGCACTCAGAAAATCACAAAGTGGCAAAATAACACACGAAAAAGTATTTCCCCTAAACCTGAGAGAAAAAAAAACAGGCTCTGATGGCTGCTACCATAAAACCGCACCACGGATGCCTTTGCAGGGGGCAGAGTTCAGCCTCGCTGCATGCCCTGTGCTCACTGCATGTCCCGCAATTGCATGCTCTGTGCTCCCTGCATGCCCCACAGTTGCTGCATGCCCTGTGCTTGCTGCATGGCCTGTGCTCGCTGCATGCCCTGTGCTCACTGCATGCCCCACAGTTGCTTCACACTCTGTGCTTGCTGCATGCCCTGCACTCGCTGTATGCCCCGCAATGGCTGCATGCCCTGTGCTGGCTGCATGCCCCGTGTCTACTGCGTGCCCTGTGCCTGCTGCATGCCCCATGCTGGCTGCATGCCCTGTGCTTGCTGCATGCCCCACAGCTGCTGCGTGCTCTGTGCCCACTGCATGCCCCGTGCTCGCTGCATGCCCCACAGTTGCTGCGTGCTCACTGCATGCCCTGTGCCCACTGTGTGCCCCGTGCTCGCTGCGTGCTGTTTGCCCACTGCACGTCCTGCGCCCACGGCATGCCCTGCTTACAAATCCGCATGTGGTTTCCGGAGTGACAGCAGCTCCAGGCTTGCTGCTCAGAAATAGAGAAAGGGCGAGCGAGGGGCAGGGCAAGACGAGAGTGTAGCAGCGTCCTCCGTTAAGGACGCACAGTGATGGCCGACCCACACCGACTGACCCCATTCCAGTCTACACCAGCAAGCGCACACTTGGTTTGGATATGCTGAGAAGATTGCACGTTTTCGCTTGACTACAGGCTTCCTCTGGGGCTTAATTTAGGGAAATCTGTGATTTAGGGCAGAAAACATAGTGATGTCACTGTGAATCCTGGCGATGGCATCAAATCCTTTACACAATTGCCCTACAAAGCAGACCCAAGGTAAAGCTTTACACACCAGCTCTGCGCCCGCTGCGTTCACACGCTGCCAACCGCCGGGGCAGCCGCTTCCATTTGCCATGCCAGAACACAAACCGACGTTGCTCGTTGGTCATGGACAAGCAGGAGACTGGGTCCTGCAGGCAGCCTGGCGCGGGCGGCAGCACCTGCGGGAGGCTCCGTCCGAGAGAGGCAAATGCCAAACACAAATCTCTTATCTCCTTGTGGCAGCGATGATCATCCCGGACACGCACGCCAGGTGGGACAAACAAGCAAGCCAGGAGACGCGAGGACAAGGCACACTTGGGATCGCAGGAAGATTTTAACTGCCAACAACTGCATTAAAACTTTCCCACCCCGATACTACAGCAGCCATACAAGAGCTGGGCATGCTCCCACGACACAGGGGGAATATATCTGTTCCAACAACCAGATCTGGAGGAAGAAGTTGACTTAATTAAAGCCATACCCTGTGAAACATAAAGGATAGGGCAGCCCTGGGAGGAAGGTGCCTGGGATGTAAAGGGCATTCAGCCAGCGAGGCTCCCTCGCAGGTCCTGCATTTTAAGTATACATAACGTATACTGGCTATTTAACTTAGTAAAGGCTTACCTAACTAGTTAAAAACAAAAATGCTGGCTTCCTGAATTGTAATTTAATTCCTATTTCCAGCCAACAGCATGTATCACAAGTGAGAGGGCCAAAAAAAAAAAAAATCACCACTTAGGGAATCATAGAATCATAGAATCATAGAATGGTAGGGGTTGGAAGGGACCTCTAGAGATCATCTAGTCCAACCCCCCTGCTAAAGCAGGTTAGCCTAGAGCAGGTTGCACAGGAATGCGTCCAGGCGGGTTTTGAATATCTCCAGAGAAGGAGACTCCACAACCTCTCTGGGCAGCCTGTGCCAGTGCTCTGTCACCCTCACAGTAAAGAAGTTCCTCCTCATGTTCAGGTGGAACTTCCTGTGTTCCAGTTTGTGCCCATTGCCCCTTGTCCTGTCACTGGGAACCACTGAGAAGAGTCTGAAAAATGCGAAATATCTTTAACCAATTTCTAAAATAACCACACGCCAAAACAAGAAGCGTGCCAGCGGCCCCACGGGAGGACAAGCGTGCAAGTCCATCCATCCTATGCATTGTCTCATCCCCCCAGCAGCCAGAGCTTGAGACCCCTTCCTCGCTAACATAAATAAATATTAATTAATAGGTAGTTACGTGCAATACTCATTTGCACCGGGACGCTGACACCAAGCCACGAAGAGCACCGCTGCTGTCGCCGCAGGCTGGAGCCCACCTTCACCCTGCACGGGGGTGACTCTCATGCCTATGATCCAAGCTTTTCCTAAGAATTTTATTTTATCGGCCTGCTCTGCAGCAGGGAGATGCTGCCGCTTGACGTGCGAAGCTTCACCCTGAGACGGATTTGTATGCCAGCGATACAAAAATTGCAGCGGTTTATAATGAGAATTATGTCTGATAAACAATCGACCCCTTCCCAACCGCTTAGGCGCT
Source organism: Steatornis caripensis (assembly GCA_013398225.1). Taxonomy (NCBI): domain Eukaryota; kingdom Metazoa; phylum Chordata; class Aves; order Caprimulgiformes; family Steatornithidae; genus Steatornis; species Steatornis caripensis. The sequence continues at coordinate 13,197 of VZSC01003606.1, forward strand.
GCTCGAGGGAATATAAAACTCGATTTAAACGGTTGCAGAGCACTGGACTTGCTGTTTAACAGCAAAACTTGTGTTCACAGCTCATTTTCAAAATCAGCCTAGTGGCTGTTGATGTTTCTTTCTGAATCCTCAGCTTCTGGAATCCTGTGATGACAGAAAATCCAGGGCTGGGGGGAAGGCAACTATTTTAGACAGGAGCTTTTTCCTGTTGGCTACAGGCAGAAAATCTGACAGCTCCCAAACCCGAAGCCTCAGCAAAAGCAGCGGGGAAATAAAAAGCAGAGCCCTCCTTGCTGAATACTACACTTGTTTGTTTTTCTGGTATTTTAACAATATTGTTATGATCTCCAAACTCACCTGAGTTCCCAGGAATTACTTTTTCCCCTGCTCCTGTCATCCAAACAAGTTCACCTCGCACAGCCAGTCGCCAGGAAACTGAGCCAAAGCAGCAAAAAGTGATGACTCAGGTCCCTCAACAAAGATTTTACTGAGGTTTAAAAGACAAACTGTAAGATTGAGGGGGCGGGGAGGAAGCATTCAATTCTTTTTTTTTCACACTATTTTGTGGTTTCTAACGCCTGACTATACCACCATGCCAGAAAATTTACCTTTTCTTTTCCTTTCCCCCAACCCTGCCCCTGAACGCAAGCCAAGGCTCTCACATAAAGAGCTCCTTATAAGAGCTGGCAACGCCAAACCAGGACAAGACACTGCAAGCGTTGCTTTTTCATCAGTTAAGCGCGTATTACGTTCTCAGCATGCCGACGGCTCCCGGAGAACAAGCCCTGATTTACGGTGGCGCAAGCAACTGCGGCCAGCTTTCCCCGGGCAGAGGTTTCCACTGAAGTCACTTGGAAACTCTTTCCACTGGGTGTAACAGGAGCAAGAGAAGGAGTTATTTGTCCCAGACTCTTCACACGCCACACCGAGACTGCTAAAAGGCGAGCAACGCAATTCCAGTATACAACTGGGCAGACTGGTAAATCACAGGGCAGCTAGCGGCCGCTCCAGCATCACGTAACCCCACTGTTTTGGGGCGAGGGAGCGGATCGTTGGAAGACGAGGACTGCTGGGGGCTGCATGGCAGAGACATCTCCCTGGGGCAAAGTGTGTCTTCACCCGCAGCTCAGCTCTGGCAGCTGAACTCTTAAGAGGTTTTTACTGAAAACTCTGGTGCACAGGGCCCGTGCCCCTCGCCTCCAGTACAGACTGGCCAGGTACCGGGGTCCCCTGACCCCCACAAGCAATGGCTTCACAAACTGCCCTGGCTTGGAGGTACCAGCACAGGGTCCCTTGCCACCCACCAGCGTAGACCCCAGGAGAAAGGATGTCCCCAGGGCGAGACACACTGATGCGGCTCTGGATGATCTCATTTCTCTTTAGACTGAGCTCAGAAAGGCAGCGGGGAAGGAGAATGGTCACACACGGAGTCTCAAATACCAGCAGGCGTACAACTGCGCCCACCCTCCCGTTGCTAGAGTGCGATGCCTGCAACCCTTTCAAGAGATGCAAACTGCAACCCCGACCAAGCAGGTTGGTGGGGCAGACGCCAACAGTGCCGGCGAAGGCGGGCTGCTAGCAAACCCCCTTCTCCAGGGTGAGGGATGTCAGGCAGCTCCAGGACTGCTTGTCTACCTGAGGCAAGTGCTAGAGGCTGCCTACGTGGCACGTAGGTGCCCTTCTGGGGACAGCTGGAAGCCTCACGGGGTGCCTTCCCTCCACGTTATCCCAGCCGGGATGCTCCAGAGGCAACAGCAGAGAACCAGAAATGCACATTGCCAGAAAATCTATGTCCCGGGCTATCCCACAGCTGTCACCAAAGCAAACGCAGCATTTCCCTGAGGCTACTCCAGGAAAACATCCTCCACTGACTCAGTTCTCTGAAACAGATCCTTTCCACATGACCCGAGCTTTTGTTCCCAGCCTTCCTCCTCCCATCGCTGTGCTCCCTGCCCTTTGATGGGCTTCAATGGGATGTGATTTCTGGCCCATAACAAAACGTTTTCTGACCCCAGAAAAGCGCAGTGGTATCACACGCTGGCATGAACAACGTCCCCGATACTTGGGCTGGCAGGAGGAGGTTGATGCCAGTGACAGGGGAGCAATATCAGAACTCAGCCCCCCTGGGCTGTGCTCGCACCAGTCTGATTCTGACTCCAGCTTCTCCAGCAAGGTTCAAGTGCATCTCCAGGACGCTTCCAATCTGGGGCTTGAGGTTCACGGGATCCTCCCAATTCCCTCCCATGAAGCAGCTCAGGCTCTCAAAGAGTCAGCAGCAAGGACCCAGCCCTTTGGAGACATTTCTGCTCAGCTCTCAACTCACCTGTCTCCTGTCCCACCCTCCTTGCGGTGACCGGCTCCAAAGGGTGTGTCTGCCCACCAAGTCCTCCAAGCCCTGCTGGCTTTAATCCAGCTGCTTGCCCAAATTAGGGTTACTCACCCAGAGACTTATTGCATCAGGTCCTCAGGCTGGCAGAGCCAACAGGAAAACACCCCCCTGCCTGCCATCCTCTGAGCAGCCTCACACTGCCAAGTGAAATGCTCCGCTTGCCGCTACCTCGGAGGACAAGGCGTCTTGCTGGGCACAGAGAAGGAGAGAGGGGCAGTCCATCCACAAGCATAAACCCTCTCAGTCCAGCCCCAAACGCGTTGCACAAAGGATAGCGTCACCAGCCGGAGCAGCATCGGGCTGCAAACAGCTCCCGAAGACATGCTTCTGCACTTCCCCAGCCTTCAGCTCACCAGATCCCTCCTGTGACTCGATGCCAGAGGAGAAGGAGAGGCACTTGTGGCAGCTGCCAGGAAAAAACCCTACCAAACGTCCCCGGCCTTGGGGAGCGAAGCCACCAGGCCCCGGAGTTTGCTTGGGGATCGCGTGTCCGGTTGGCATCTTTAGGAGCAGATGCATGGAGAGCGGGGACCAGCGGGACAACTTTTACACCGTGCAGGAATGGAGCAGCCTGGACTGGGAAAGGGGAGTGTAAAGTGATGGGGGGGGGCAGTCTCAGGGGATGGGGGGGTCTGATACAGGGGTCGGAGGGTCTGTCCAAAGGGATGAAGGGTCTGTCCCAGAGGATGGAGGGTGTATCACAGGGGAAGGAAGGTCAGTCTGCGGGGATGGAGGGTCTGTCCCAGGGAATGAGGGGGGCTGTCCCAGAGGATGGAGGGTCTGTCCCAGGGGACAGGAGGTATGTCCCAGGGGATGGGGGGGTCTGTGCCAGAGGATGGAGGACAGAAGAGACACCATGCAACCCCAGGACAACTCAATAGGGCCACTGCCCTGCAGGTCCCCACCCTGGGGCTGACACTGGGGTTATACCTTCCCACCAGCACTACCCTCCCACCGGGATATCCAACCTCCCCACCTCTACATCCCCCACGGCTACCACACTGCCCCCCCCCCCCCCCCCCC
>VZSC01003608.1:0-23458 GCA_013398225.1 Steatornis caripensis
AGATGTGCCCTCCCCAGGGCAGAGCAGAGGGGGAGCTTCTACAAGCTGGCCCGAGTCCCTGCTGACATCGCTCCCTTGCAGCTAAGAGACCCTTGGCTAGAAGCGGGAAGCCAGAAGACCCTTCCCATAGGGTGCTTGGTTACCCTAAATCCCATCACTTCTTCTGTGGCGGTTCTCCTGTCTGCAAAATGTGACATGATCCTTCGCGTGTCCTTCACATGGAAATCCCTTCCTTCACATGGAAAGGAATGATACTTTGAGATGGGAATACGGATATGGTACATCACTAATGCTCCTGCTGAATCTCTCACATTTGCAGATAAACTGAACAGGAAAGTGATTAGCTCCTTGGTTTAACTACTGACTTGTGCTGCTACTCCTTTTCCTTCAAAAAATAAGGCTGTACTGTACTGCATATTCTGTCTCTTGGAGAGCAGCATTTATTCATATGACGTAGCATTTAACTCTCTTATGATATGATAATCCTACTGAAGCAAATTGGTTTACTTGAGTTATATGCCCATATTTGCGCAACAAAGGGGTTGCAAAAGCTTGTATCAAAGATAGAGTATGGCATTACTTACAAATAAGAACTCCCAGTGCCGCAGGCAAGTTAACTGATTAGGAAACACAAATTTGTTGAGTGAAAGTTCCAGGAGGGAGAGGAACGACCTAAGTAGCGCCAGAAGGTACACGGATGTGGTTGAAGGGTATGTGCTACAACACGTTGCCTTCTAGCAGCTGGACACCACGAAACAGAAAGCTCCTGTGTTGGATCTGTGTGTCAGGGCTTTGGTAGCAGGCAAGGGGCTGAACGGGCGGGCAGCCCCTGGCAGAAGCCGCTCGAAGCTTGCCCGGCTCCAAGGCGGCCCCACCGCTGGCTGAGGCCAGGACGTTTAGGGACAACGGATGGGCCTCTGCCGTAATGGATTTAAGGAGGGGACAAAGGAGCGGTCATTGAGACCTGCAGCAGAGGGAGGAGGGGGAGGTGAGAGGAACACCTGTGGGATAGCGGGAGTCAGTGCGGAAGGAGCGGAGGCAGCTGGAGCAGAGATTTCCCCCCAGCCCATGGGGAGAGGGCAGGCTGTGCCCCTGCAGCCCATGGAGGATTGCAGTGGGGCAGCCCATGAGGGACCACGGAGGAGCAGAGAGGGACCTGCAGTCCATGGGGGACTCCACGCCAGGGGAGGTGCCCGCTCCTGAGGCAGACCATGACTCTGTGGGCAGCCCATGCTGGGTGGGCGCGTTCCTGAGGGGCCATCCTGCGCGGGAAGGACTCCCGCTGGAGGGGTTCGTGAGGGACTGTGCGCCGTGGGGGGCACCCCGTGCTGGCGCAGGGGCAGCGTGTGAGGAGCTCTCCCCGCCCGAGAGGGAAGGAGCAGCAGGGACAATCTCTGGGGAACTGGCTGCACCCCCATATCCGTCCCCCTGTGCTGCTCGGGTAGGGAGGCAGAGACAGCAGGAGCAAGTGGAGTTGAGCCTGGGAAGGCAGGGGGCAGGGAAGGGTCTTTGGGTTTTTTTAAGATCTGGCTTTTTGTGTCTCCTTATCCCGTTTGGTAACCGGTGAGTGAACACCCCCCGGCCGTGTCTCCACCCTCCAGGTGCAGGAGCGGGCAGCTGCGTGCTCCTTTGCTGCCGGCTGGGCTCAAACCACGACGCCCTGTTCCAGGGGCCCGCCCGCACGGCCAGGCTGCCCTGCTGCAAGGGCCTGCCCGGGGCCTCCAGGCGGCACGGCCGCTCTCGGGGATACCCCGGGCGCGGGGGGAAACTGCTGGGGCTCCGAGAGCGAACCGGCACCCCGTCCCGCCCCGGCGGGATAGGGCGGTGGCACTGCGCATGCGCTGCGGCGTGCTGCCCTGCGGCGGGGGGAGGGGCTCGGCCAGCTGCGCGGGAGTCGCCGCGGGAGCTGCGGGGTCGCTCCGGTGCCCGCTCGGTCCGCCATGTCCGAGGCTTACTGCCCTGTGGGCCCCGGGCTGGGCCCGGAGGAGAACTTCCTGTCGCTGGACGACATCCTGATGTCGCAGGAGAAGCTGCCGGGCCGCGCCGAGAGCACCCTGCCGCGCCTGGCCTTCGCGCTGGGCCAGGGGGCCGGCGCTGGCGACGCTGTCCCTGAGGTAGGCGGCGGCGAACCACAACCCCCAGCAGCCACCGCGCGGGGCGGGACGAGGTGGACGGCCGTCGCGGGGGCGCGGGGGACACTGGGAGATGTAGGCGCCCTCCCCCCAGTGTTTCGGCGCACAGCGGCGGTGCCGGCGTTCCTGGGGCCCCCTGCCCCGCCGCCGACCTCTTCTCGCGCGCCCCTTTGGTTTTCAGGTCAGTGCAAACAAATCACAGAATGTCAGAATCCCAGCACGGCGGGGGCTGGCAGGGCTCTCTGGGGATCCCCCAGCCCAACCCTCGCTAAAGCAGGTGCCCCCAGAGCAGGGGGCACAGGGACGCGTCCAGGCGGGGTTGAATCTCTCCAGAGAAGGAGACTCCACAGCCTCTCTGGGCAGCCTGGGCCAGGGCTCAGGCACCCTCACGCTAAAGAAGTTCTTCCTCACGTTCAGGGGGAACTGCCCATGCTCCAGTTTGTGCCTGGTGCCCCTCGTGCTGTCGCTGGGCACCACCGAAAAGAGCCTGGTCCCATCCCCTGGACACCCACCCTTTAGATATCGATCAGCACCGATGAGATCCCCTCTCAGCCTTCCCTTTTCCAGGCTGAACAGCCCCAGGGCTCTCAGCCTCTCCTCACAGCACAGATGCTCCACTCCCCTCATCATCCTCATTGCCCTCCGCTGAGCTCTCCCCAGTCATCCCCCGTCTCTCCTGAACTGGGGAGCCCAGCACTGGACCCAGCACTGCAGATGTGCCCTCCCCAGGGCAGAGCAGAGGGGCAGGATCCCCTCCCTCAACCTGCTGGCCACACAAATGTACGCTTCTAGCTACTTTTAAAAAAGTTATTTTTATTGTTACTGTATGCATTTGGCATGTTGTTGTTTTCTTCCTGGTGTTTAATAATCTGAGACTACTAGATTACACAACGTAAATTAAAAAAAAATCTGCTTCCAGAGTCTTGCAGTAATAATTAACACCTCTAAAGTGTGCCTGGTTTATACTGCAATTACAGTAGAGTGTTCTGAAGACCAAATTGCCTTTTTGTCGTACTGGATCCTCATTAGTAAAGATCACTGCCTGTCTTTGGTGTTGCTTTACGTGTATTTTCGTGGCAAGGACAGCTTTTGTTTTCTCTCGTTCGTGCAGGGATCAAAGCTGGAAATACCTCTGTGGCTTGCCAAAGGTCTCCATGACAGCAAAAGAAGAATCATTTCTGTGGAATTGCCAAAGATTTACAAGGAAGCCTGGAGGACAGTGTTCAGCGCTGATGCCAACGTGGTTGATCTGCATAAAATGGGGCCTTACTACTATGGATTTGGCTCCCAGCTCCTGAATTTTGACAATCCAGAGAATCCTGAGATAGCTCAGACTATCCTGCAGGCAAGTGTCTGAACTGAGTCGTGAAAGTTGGGTTTACGTTTTTCCATCTTCCTCTTGCTCCCAGCTCCTCAGCAGTCTTCGGGGAAAATATCCCGTTATAATCTGAGTGGATTCTGGATTGAATATAGATTTCTAGATCAAGCTGTAGAATGACCCTTTTGGCAACTCCACAGTCTACTGGTGGAAGCCTCAAGTATGCATCTGGGAGTGTAATTTGAGCTTGGCGTTTCCACACTGTAAATACGGTATTTCATAAAATCCTGTAAAACAGGATGAGAAGAGATGTAAGATTATTTAATCGTGCCTGTGCTGCAAGGCGGAATTAATTCACCCTCTTTTTTTTCTATTTTTCTGTCCTGGTTTTTAAAGCTCTCTAATGATGAGACTTCACACTGCTCTAGGCAATCTGTTTCGGTGCTTTGCCATCCTAATCTTAGAAGGTTTCCTCTAATCTCTAGTAAAGCTCCTTTGCAGCAATACAAACTCTGTTCTGTTCATCTCCTACAAAGTAAACCCTGAGGACAGATTATTTTCTTCTGTCCTGCAGCAGTCCCAATTTGTTTGGTATCTCTTTGTGAATCGTGCCTTCTAACCACTGCTTGTCCTTACTGTGCACTGCTGGTGTCTCTCCAGTTGATCTGCATCTGCTGTGACATGCAGTGCCCTGAACAGCATACAGTCTGCTGCTCAGGACTTGCACTGATGAAAACAAAAAGGTTACTTTGTGAATTTGTCGGCCGTGATGCTCATTGTGCTGGAGCATCTTGTTTTTCCCAGGGCAGCGACGTTGATACGTGTTCGGTTTGCAGTCACAGTAAAATGGTGCAGGGTGCATATGCAGACAATCCTTCCTCTTCCTGCATTTGCACCGTTCCCTATTTCTGCCTTAACGTAAAACCTTATGTTAGTCCCAGCTGAATTACATCTCATTGTTTTCACACCATCTTTCTAATTTGTCAGGATCGTTATGAATTCAGAATTCTGCTCCCCAACATACTTGTAGTCATCCCTCCTCCTTCTGCATGTTGTTTGCTGATTTAATGAGCATAACTTCTGTTCCTTCAGTAAGCTTAATAATTAATATATCAAACAGCATTCGGTTCCAGATAGACCCCTGTTGAACTCCACTCAATATATTCTTCCCTCCTGACGGGAGCGATGGGTAATTGTCTGTATCAACCACCTATGGGTGGTTTAGCTAGATCTCAGAGGAATGCCCCAAGACAGATACCTGTCTGCTGCGTTTCCTCCCTGCGTTGTGAGGCCTGGCATCCCACTGCAACAGGGAGCTAGGCTGGTCTCTCAAAGTTTGTTCTTGGCAAGTCCACCTTGGCTGTTACTCTTCTGTTTTCTTGCAGAAGTTTATGTATCGTTTATTTGTTCCAGTGTGTTTCTGGGATTTGATACTGATAGATTTACAACTCCCTGGCTCTTCCTTCGTCCCTCTTCATCTCCCACTCTCTTTTAAAAGATAGATACCATCTGTGCCAGTTTTTGGACTTCTGTGCTCCTTGAGCTTTTAAAGATAACCACTAACAGCTCTCAGATTTCTTCAGCCAGCTCTCTAAGTAGTCTTAAGAGGATTGTTATTGGCTTTTATTTTCCTTCTTTTTTTTTCTTTCTCTATTCTTTAAATGAAGGCTGATGCAGCGAGTCTTTAAAGCACTGCTGCTTTCTTGGAGTTGTCCAGTGAAAGCTTGCTTTCTGCATTGGGGAGGTGACCACGCCTTTCCGTGTCTTTTCTCCTTCTGCTAATGGACATCCTGGGGAAAAAAGCCACATTAGCACACATCACTTCTTGTAGACAGAAAAATCAAAGCGCGCAAGGTGTGATTTCTCTTTATTAAAGGAAGGCAAGCAAGAGGACAGTTGTGGTAACTTACAAAATAAACAAAACACCAAAAAAATCCTCCTCTCCCAAGTATTCACGAACTATAAATGTGAAGTGTATTTAGTGACAAAGCCAAAATGAGAGTTATTTATTTGTGATATATTTATTCTGAAAGTAAATATCTAAAATACTACTGTTCTGATGATTCTCAAATCAGCTTCTGAAATAACAAAGCACAGTTTTCAAAGAGTTTTGACCCCCTTTTATTCACAAAAGCAAAGATAAGGACGGAAATCAAAACCTCTTGACTATGTCTTGTTGCTTAGCTTTTTAAAATGTTGTTTATTAGTTGTGGATTTGATGTGGGTAAGTGTTTTTTCAGCATACCGAACGCTTTACAGTGGTGGTTTGGCTTAACTTCCAGGCTGTTCACAAGTCGCAGCTTCTGTGTTCCTACAGCAGCTGCTGTGGCCTGTGATTCATTCCACCTGCTCTAAAGCACTGACTGCTTGTGAAGTGAGATGGAATAGATCGGAACTGTGCTACACCCTCTGGTCTGCTCAAGCCCGTCATTACGAAGCAGCCAGAATCTAATTCTGTGCTTGCTTCCCATCCATTAAGTACATCGGGCACTTGCTCTCTCAGCTCAGGCAGGAAATCGTTTGTCTTTGTATCCAAGGTTAAGAGGTGCTACTCTGTTTCCTGACCCTTGACTAGTTGTGAACTAGAGCCTTTGGCTTTTCAGTCTTGAAAGCTCAGTCCTTTAGCATTTGAGCTGAAGAAGCCTGTGTGTTACCTGTCAGTAATTATGTTTATCTTCTTTAGACATTTATTAGCCGTTTTCGTCGCATCATGGACTCCTCGCAGAATGCCTACAATGAAGACACCTCAGTGCTGGTGGCTCGGCTGGATGAATTGGAGCGGGCCTTATTTCGAGCTGGCCAGAAAGGGCTGAATGACTTCCAGTGCTGGGAAAAGGGACAGGCTTCTCAAATCACAGCTTCCAATCTGGTCCAGAATTATGGGAAAAGAAAGTTCACAGATATGGATGGTTAAAAGCCTGAAGAACATGCAGCTGCAGTGAGGGACCCCGAGAGATTGACAGTCTGTCACAGAAGAGAAAGATGAATCAGCTCTGGGGGAGGACAGGCTCCCTGCCCGTTAATGGCAATTCTTCTCTATAACCTCTTCAGATTAGACTAGTGCAGATTTTAAGGCAGACGGCAAGGGTATAGAAAATAGATTGCATCACATCACTGGATAGCTTTACAGCTTACTCGTACCACTCCTGAGGATTTGCAGTTAAAAGTGTTTTCTAGATGGCTGAAAGGGTATGAGAGGATTTTCTAAAAGGGTACTTAATATTTATTATTCTTTATCTTCCAAATTGATGTTTACAATACCGGATCTGTTTGGAAAAAAAGTGTAATTCTACATAGTTCATCTTGCCCTTCCCATTCCAACCTCCTGGAAGAGCTGTTGGCAGGTTACCTGTTCTTCGGAGAGCCCCAATGATGTGGAAGAAAATGTGGTACAAACCACATTGAATTCTTCCCATTTCTTATACACTGAGGTGGAACAGGTACTCTTTGTGAGGCAGGAATGGTTTTCTTTGCTGACTTTTGTACACAGTGTTAGTGCCCTGGAGAAAACTACCTCCTCTAAGCCACATAGCAAGCAAGGTGGCCAGGCAGGTCTCACGTGCCGCGTCCTCCTCTCTCTCCCTTTCGGCCCTCGTCGGCTTGATGCTGCACGGGGTGGGGAATGTTCTCATTTGATGTGAGTGGCTTTTGCAAATGGATGTTTCTCTCTGATGGTTGTTAAGTTCCTCCGCTTGTTTTACAGAGGAGGCAACAGAAGGCAACAAAGAGTTAGTCTGGACCAGATCAGAAGCAGCAACTTTAATGGAAACTCTCCCCCATTATCAATATCTGAGCCCTCTGTTTTCCCGTGAGAGATTCTTCTGATTACTAAATTTGGTTAATAGAAGGGACAGAGTTTCCTTCCTTCTGATCCATTTAAGTGATCCTAGTAAATGTCATTCTTCCAGTGAGAGTGACTGGAGTTGGAACTTGCTAACCAGCCCAGTGGTTATGATCCCACATGGATGCCCTTAAACCTAGATTATCTGAAGTCCCATTGGATTGGAGACAGAAAACAGATGGTTATCTCCGCAGGACGTTGTTCCAGCGGTCGTGAGATGGTCGTCCTTTGGAAGCAGGTATTAGGCATCTTATGGCTGCATCTAAGCATCTGCAGAAGGTGGACCTTGCAGAGTACTTAAGTGGAGGAGCCAGATCGTAACGATACCGAGTGCTTCCTCTTCTGTGGGAGTCCCTGGGAGGTGACAAGAGTCAAGTCAAGTCAAGTCTTGGAGGCGTTGTTACTGGGCCTGAATATTGGATATTTCAAACTGGAAACCTCAAGTACAAAGGGTGCGTGGCCATTCCTTAGCGAGAGGAGTGAAAGCTCTGCCTCTGGGCGTGGTGAGAGGGGACAGCGTGCTGGCTTCACAAGCACCTTGGCTTCTCCACCTCAGCTGCAGAGGGCCAGCTGTCCTGCCACGGGAGTCTGAGTGGAAGCTGTGCCTGACAAAGTATTTCAAGTGCGTGCAAGATTAAATGCTGCTGTGCTTAATGACTTAATGGCATATAATAGCCTCTGCATTTTCGTGAAGCCTTTGTCTGTTGTCCATTTCTGGAATTTTATGTTGAATAAATGTTTTGTAAGGGGACGCTTGTAATGTAAAACGTCTGTTGTTGATTGCCCCGCAGCAGAAAAATTAGTCATATATCGGAAGGTGCAGGTCTCCACGAAACCATGGCCATGACAGATAATGCAGTCCTGCTTATATCATTACTCTTCTCTTACAGGTAACACAGTCAGGAGCTACATTAGTGCAGTCATGCGAGTGTCGAAGTAGTTCCTGTCTGATTTGTCTCACGTGGGTAATAGCTGTTTGCTCAGGTTGTGGGAGAGACACTGCTGACCGGTGAATAAGCTGTTGATTTTAGAAATTGCAATTTTTAGGAAACACAAGATGGATGGAGGTGATTCCGGGTTACCTCGACTTTGTCGTAGAGTAGTGGGCAGCGGGTGGAAATTGGCTGGCTGTATTCGTACCCTGCTGCTCCAAGCGCTGGAGCGTAGACCCTGTGTGGCACGTCAAAGCTGCGTTCCCTACTTCGGCTGCAAGGGAAGCAAGTTTAAATCCATCTGAAATGAGAAGTATTTTTGAATTGGAAGGATTATGTTAATGAGATGGTGGCTTTCAGATCTAGTTGGTTTATAACCAAAATTACTAGTTCATCGATTTCTGGGCTGGGTTTGCTGACTATCCAAACTCATTTTCCTACGTCGGTGAGAACATTTTTCTTCTCTACTGCTGGGTGCAAAATCTGATCCTGTAATTTTAAAATTACAGTATTGTGTTAGCAGATTTGATAGTCTGTTGATTTTTTTCCTTCCCCCTGCCCCCCCCCACTTGCTGGCCGGAATGCTTTTTTTTTCTTTCCAGAAATACAACAAAAGGGTGCTCCATGCTTTTTATGAACACACACTGTCCTTTATGATTGCACCGCAGCAAGCTGTAAGTTAAGAGGAGTTGGAACTTGCGTATTCTTCGCAATGGCACAATAAATCGTCATTGCAGAACTAGACAAAAGAGGTCGGAAAAGGCCTCTCTCGTTCCTCCCCATGTGCCTCAGCTTTTAAACTGGAGGACCGCTGATGTTTATGAGAAAGCAGTCCATAGACGCATTTTAAAGTATTACCATGATGGCTTTCATTGCAATCAAATAAAAAACAGGCAAGATTGGAGATGCTGATTAGTTACGCGTTCACATAAGAGTATTTGTTTGGGGTTTAATGGCCTGGTTTTGAAAAGGGGCATGAGCTGCCCTGGACCAGTCCTTCCCCTAAAGTGAGGAGCTGGACTCTAGGATCCTTATGGGTCCCTCCCAATTTGAAATGCTCTATGATTCTATAATGAGCACCGTCTAACCCATCTCGGGGTGGTGTTTGTCCAGCCAGGCTTTTAGAAGCTGCCTCTGCAGCAGAACCCACAGCCTCCATAGGCAGTCTGTTCCCATGCCTGGCTGCAGTGTGCGATGAACAAAGTTGGAGCTGCGCATTCAGTGACACAGCAGAAGACGTGGTCAGTCGAACTTCCCAGCGAATTGCTGTTGGAACGGTTTGTGAAACTGAAAAATTCCCCTCGTGCAAGTTTTACGTTCACTTCTCGTAAAACTCTCAGCTCCTCTTGTTTAGCTCTTCTATGTATTTTGTTCAACCAGGTGAGGCAGCCATGGAGGTTTGACCCCCCAGTTAAATACAGATAGCTCTGCAACCAGCTCGCGCATGCTTTCTCACGGATCTAAATTACCCCTTCACAAAACATTTATGTTTCCTCCTCAGTCTCCTTCGCTCTAAACAATGTCTTAGTTCATCCTCTGGCATTGATTTAGTTTTGGTCAGCAGAATGAAGCGCTCGATTGCTTCTGCCAGCCTGGAAGCCATAGGCGGTGCCATTTGGACCAGGAGGAACAGCAGCAAGAAATGTTTTGAGAACTGATGGTACTTTTAGCACTGCAAATCATTTCTATGAGAGAAACCGTGGCACCCGAGTTAGGAGCAGGAGCCTTTCTGATCTTGATCGGTGTTTTTCTACCTGTTTTATGGCTACTACAAGAGCTTCATTCATAATTTTAATCGACCCAGTTGCTTAACAGAGATGTGATGTAATTAGTAGCGGTGCAGTGTGAATCCTTTCTTCACACAGAGCTGCTTCTGTCCCCAGATGTGCTTTTTATATAACGCATTGTGTGGTAGCACAGTAGCTCAGGTTCATGGTTTTATTTAAAATACTAGCTATTCATCTGGTGCTGCCTCTGCCTGGCAGGAGGCAACTCAAAGCTGTTCCTTGCCTCAGTTTCCTTTTCTGACAAACGAAGAGAACAGTCCCTTATTAAGAGTGTGTTTTGTCCTCTGGGTTGTAGGCAGTGTCTTTCTTACAGCAAATACGCCGGCCAGATTTTCCCAGCTCTGCTGCATCTTGCCACAGCTCATATGCTTGGTAAGTGCTTGTCAGAGCTAAAAGATGCCCCTTTCAGAAATCACTCTGGTTTCCTTGAGCAGTACCATTAAACCCTTACTGCTAAGCTTCTTCAAGACTGCCACATACCTGAAAACTTGTAAGAAGTGCTTTTCCCGCCGTCTGCCTTTCTGTCCTACCTGAACAGTACCTTGGCCCTGCAGAGGTGGCCGAGCCTGCAGTTCTAAGCCCACATTTCTCCTCTGTTTTCCTGTTCTTGCCTGCTCAGAAGTGCTTTCACTAGAGCTGACGGCAGCCTGAGCACTAAATGCTGAGCAGAATTGTCGGTGGGACTTCGTGCAAAAAGTGGTGGAGCTTGTGTCTTCTGCCATGGTGTTGCTGACCAAGAGCTGCTACTTGCATCTAGGCCAGGGGGGCTTCTGGGTGCGGGAGCAGCCTGATGGCCTTTGTTCTGAAACAGAACCTGTCACGGTGTCAGCAGGTTGTGGGTGCGAACCCGTTAACGGCATGGGCATGGTGCTGCAGAGAGGATGCCAACCTACCGTGGCCGGACTGGGGTGGACCTGAACGTACCTGTTACTAGGATATCGAGGTTTCATCTAGTTTATCGTGTCCTCTGACCCTATGTGCACAAATCCGTCTGATCGCTTTAGCACTAAGATACTTCTGCAACGAATCGGGGTCAGTGAAGCTGGAAGCTTCACATTGCTCTCTCTGCTCAAACGATACTGTCATCTCAGCCTGCGTTAGATACATGGTTGTGTTAGAGCTTTACGCCCTGCTGGTGTTACGCAGTTTTAGAGGCACCATCTTGCTCCTTTTCAGCCGGAGTCTGCGGTGATCTCTTTGCTGCTGGCTGAAGTGCATGTGTTGGGTTTTACCAGTAGTTCCTAGGGGAGTTTGAAACGATGACCACGGGAAGGGCATGGCCTGGGAGAGCTCTGCATGCGCTGCTTGGCAGCAGCCAGGAGAGGGGACACTGAGCTTAAGACGTTTTTATGCAGGTCCTGCCCTAACTGCTTTAAGCTGTAGGTAGCAAGAGCCCTATTTGGCTTGGGAGATCAAACTAGGTGTCTAAGTGACTTTCTGTTGTATCTGCCAGGCAAAAAAACACAAGTCAAGTGAGGTTCAGAGCGGAGTTCAGGTTGCGCTACGTTGTCCTAGATTTGAGCATACAAGAAGAGCTGATGTCATGGTTGGCAGAGGCAATGAGAATGAAGTATAACTGATTGCTGCCTAAGGAGGGGAGTGGTGAGGAAGCTTCCAAGAAAGAGTAGCAGAGGAGGAGATGGACAGGCACTTGGCTGTACTACCTCAGTCTCTGTGAGATGTGCTGAGCTCGCAGCGTGCTGGGTACTACCTGAGTGGGTGCGGGACTTGCCTGTGCTGGACCGGTGACTGCCCGAGGGGTGCTGTGGCACTGCGGTGGGCTGAGGAGCGCCCTGGCTTCTGCTGCCTTCTCCTTCACAAAGTGCTTATTCCTCAGTTGGGAAGCCTGAAAAGTGGAGTTAGGACTGAGTGTGTGCGTGTTTAAAGGCTGCAGTTCACAGAGATTGGAAAGGGAAGACACCAGCAGGTTGTTCGCACGTCTGTTCTGTCTGCCAGCCTGTGCCCAGTGCTCAACACGTACCAGCCAGAAATTCAAAGCCCTTCTGCCAGGGACAAATTTGCCATCCCTGTGGGCCTTGGCCGCGCTGGACGGAGCTGTGGTCTGCCTGTGGCTGTTCCCATTCCTACAGCACATCCTCATGGATTTGTTGGGACAACAAGAGACAGGGAGAAGAAGCAAAGTTGCATCTGCCCTCTTCTCCCCACCACTTGTCAGAGAGCCCTGTCCTAGCTGCCAAGGAACAAGAAAAGCAGCCTTGGAGAAGTTGCCACCCACGGTAGCTGTGGAAGCGTATGGCCATGGGAGCAGCGTGCAGGCAAGGCAGCCAGCCACATGGAGCAAGGCAGGGGGTGGCAGCTGCAGAGGTCCATTTGGCTCTGCTTGAGCAGGAGATGAGAGGTGGGAAGAGATGACAGGAAGCAGAAGAGGCAGGGAGAGGGGGAGTATCCGGTGGCTCTCAGGAAGCAGGTCAGCGTTCAGTGTGGCGCTCCCTCATTTGAAGGGGTCCTGAAGTGGCCCCGCTTACCATTGTAAATGGCGTAACAGCTCAGGAAACAAAACTGCAGGGCCGCTTCCAGCCCGGACATCGTTGCATGGTTTGTCTGCGACCAAAGACTGGGGTGAAGGGAGCTGGGGATGTGTGGGGAGGTAAAGGAGAGGAGGAGGAGGCAGGAGCTTGAAAGGGACCTCGGGAAGTGAAAAAAAACCCAGAGGGGGCTTGAGACAAGGCTTGATGAGAAGAGGAAAGAGGAAGACAGTGAGCTTCCACCTCGCCTGGGCACTATTTCCATTGAGCAAGCTTAATGGGTTTTGCTTCGCAGGGGAAATTGCTTCTGGGAGCTGCTGCTTCCCTGGGCACAGAGGGCTGGCCAGCCTTGCCAGGAGCCCGGCAGAGCCGACCGCACGCAGCTGCTCTTCAGGGTTCTGCTTGTGGGAGAGCAGAGCGGCACGAAAAGCAGCACGCTGCGGCCGCCGGACCACTGCTCGGCTGCTGTGGAAAATTACAAGGGGAAGCAACAGCCCCAAAAAGCCGAGGCATTTGTTCTGGTTTTCGAAACACTTCATTAATGTCATTGACAATACCAGCAAGTTCCTGAGATTAGCGCGCTTCTATTTTTGAAGAGTTATTTCTCACGGCAAGCTGCCAAGCAGCTCCAACGGCCTTGGTATCTTTTCTGTCTGGATTGGCAGGTCACACTGTGGTCTTTCGCCTTCCGTTAGCCTCTGTAAAGCCATGTAGCTGCAGCTCTTCAAAACGCTCCCCCACGCGTCAGGGGAAACATACCTGCTTCATATTTTCCAGCTAGCCCTGTGGCAAGGCAGAAATCCCTTGTGTTTTAGGACAGAAGCCGCTTTTTCCTCTAGGTGCTGGGTCACAGGCAAGGCATGGGCAGCACCCAGGCTGAGCAGGGTTTGGGGTGCGAGGAGCGTGTAGGGACATAGGTGAAGTTTGCAGAGAGCAGGGCGTTCTGCCTCAGGGTGCTCTCTGGCTGTGCCTGGGTCTAGGTGTTGGGTTTCAGGTACAGCTTCTTGGGGGATTAGCACGTCGTGCTGATGGAGCCGGTGAAGGATGTGGCTGCCTCGGTGCACATTCCTGGCCTGCAGCTGCAGCACCACATCCTGCTGTCGGGTTGTACCATCACCGGAGTCACGGAGAAAGCAGCTGGCATTCCTTGGGGGAAGGTGAGGTTCCCCTGCTGGTCAGCTCGGCCCCCTTGGAAACACAAACCACGGGACCTGCTTCTCCCCAGCTCCAGCTGGAAGTTGTGGGAGCACAGCAGCATGCCAGGACCAAACCCAGTTCGTACTGGTATCCTGAAGTGTGTCTTTAGTGCCTGATGCTGGGATAGCAGGCCTGTGCTTGAGTCAGGGCACTCAAATGCATTGCGAATGGCTCCTCCCCTTGTTTCAGGCTCAGGTTCTCGTTGACAACCCCACATTAAAAGTATTTTACTTTCAAATAGCCTACGAAATGGAGGGGGGACCCCAAAGGTAAAGATTGCTTTAAAGCTTGGAAGTCGTCTTCTGCTTATGCTGGGATCCTGGAAGAGCAGAGAAAAATAGCTTCACCCTGAGAAATCCCAGTTTGCCTGCAGGTGAGCTTGAGAAACTGCCACCCCTCCAGATTTCTCTGTGCGTAGAAACAGGCAGAGGTAAGGAGGTGCCTGCTGAGGGTCGTGACAGTGCTGTGCCGGCTCGGTTGTGATGCTGCAATACAAAAAAAAAAAAAATAAAGTGGCAAAAAGCAAAGGGAAGTTTGCTTGTGCTCTCAGCTTGTGTGGCTCATGAGGCTGGGCCTGTCAGTAGCTGTCCTGTTGGTCCCTTGAGGGCTCTGGGTTCTCCCTAGGTAAAGCAGAAGCACGAGGAGGATTATGACCAACCCTCACGAACAGGAGGTTTTTGCTGGACATAAAAGGCAAATTTTTCCCTGGCTTCAGACCAAGAAGCTGCCAAACACTTAGGGGTGCAGTGTGGCTTTTTTTTCTGAGGCGTTCAAGCAAAAGGGGAGTGAGGAGACAACCACACGACAACACAGTCCTGTAGCTGGGGGGCTTGGCAGCGACACACTTGGGAGGAGGCAGTAAAGCACATGCAGAAGTCAAGGCACCATCAAAACCGTCCTCAGATGTGCCTGCTTCTCTTGCTGTGGGCCCATGCTCAGCAGGGCGGGTGTATCTTCGTGGGCAGGCTCCCGTCGCAGCAATGAATTAAGATGAGTTCCTTGCCTCACTTACAAGATCTGCGGTTTGTTTGGGTGTTTAATTGACACCTGGGGGAGTGGGAACTGATGCAGCCCCTTCCCAAGTGCTTGTTGTGCCCATGGGTGGCTGAACGGCCACTTATACTGCTGGGGTCAGGGATGGAGCTCCTGGGCTTGGGGGGAGCCACGCACAGGCCCTGGTCAACATGAACAGAACAGCTGCTGGAGTCACAGCCGTTGCAAAGGCTTTCTGAAGAGTCCCCCCCTCTCTGGTGCTGGCGGAGATGCGGGAAGCACTGGTGGAGGGGAGCAGCCTGTGTTTTCCTGGGCAGGGCTGCGCTCGGCTGTCGTGCCCCCATGAACCCAGGCTGGCTCCAGTCACACCAGCCAGGGTTACTCCAAGTTTGCACCAAATCAGCAGGGTTTATTGCAGTCGTGGTGGATTTACCAAGCCCTGCCTGGAGGCTGAGCTGGGATTTTTCCTTTCAGTTTGGGCTCTCAGGTGCACAAATGCAGCTCTAGTTGCCTGGCTCTGAGTCTGTCCCATGCTGACACAGGCAGAATGGGGCCAACGGATCATCGCCTCCCTGGATGCTGTGCTGCTCTCCTTATGAGCACTGCTCTGGATTCACACCAGCATCCCCCAAGTGAGACCCTCCCTGTGCAGCCCTGGGCATGCAGCAGCATTTAACCCCTGAGCACCTCTGCAAAGCGATCCCACCCTCACCCCCGGAGCCCCCTGAGTCCCTACTGGCCAGGCTGCACCCAGCACCCTGGGGCTGCTGCTGAGTCAGCAGGGCAGGATGGCACAGGGAAAGGAAAATCACTGCGAATCAGGCCTTGGCAACAGCATCTGCATCGTGGCAGAGACTGATTTAATCTCCTTAGCAATCGCCTCAATCGTAGAATCAGCAGGATGCTAATTAATTGAGAGGCACTCAACATTGAGATCCCTCCTGGCTTTAAGTAGAACCCTTTTGGGCCTGGCAGTGGTGGCTGGCTGCTCTCGAACGAGTGGGTCTGCCCTGGGGCTAAAGCCCTGCGTTGGGTGTCTCGGCACCGGTTACCCCCGCGGTGGTCCATCCCTCTGTGCTGGCTCTGGCTGGGGCATCTGCGCGCCGATGAGGTGGCGCCGCAGATGCACGCTGCCAGGAAAGCACCCACATTGGCCTCCTGCTCCTGGCTCTCCGCCAACGGAGCCAGCAGACAGGGGTGGCTGCGACACACCAGACCCTGCCTCTCCCCAGCCCCTCTGGCCTGGACCCAGCCCCTCACCTCCACCCTGAAAGCCCACAAGCTGTTTGAGCCCAGCATGTTAATTGGCTGTGACAGCTCATTTTGTTATCTCACATTTCGTTATTGATGGAGTGCATGTGACTGGATTCACAGCGAAGGTCAGTGCCAGGCTAGGCCAGAGCCCCTTGTTTGGTCCAGCCCAGGACTGGCCGTCACACAGCTGGCAGCAACAAGGTCAAGAATTATTTTACCCCAGGGATATGCAACACCCTGCCGCAGGAGAATGTGGAGGCTGGAAGAGAAGTGGGTTTGAGGGATATTTGGCACCCACTGGTGAAAACCACTCTTTCCAGGGCTGTTTGACACAAGGATTGGATTTAAAGCCCCCAAGCTGGGAGGTTACACAGGCCAGGACAGCACCTGGTATCCAGCCCTCCCCAAACCACTTTAGTGACTTCATCTAAATTTTGACTTGTGCTTCTCCTGTAAGAAACGGGGCTAAAAAGG
The DNA here is from genome assembly GCA_013398225.1 of Steatornis caripensis. Lineage (NCBI taxonomy): Eukaryota > Metazoa > Chordata > Aves > Caprimulgiformes > Steatornithidae > Steatornis > Steatornis caripensis. The sequence continues at coordinate 16,415 of VZSC01003608.1, forward strand.
GCAGGAGAGGACAAGAGGGCAGGGAGGTGCATGCTCCATGGCAGAGTTGGTGCTCCCACGCATGGCCCCCAGCAGTGCTCCTGGTACCAGGTGGGGTCCAGGCCCTCTTAATGGGAAGCTGCTGAAATTCAGTGCCTCCAGCTCTGCTAGGCATGGTGGAGCTGGAGGGGCAGCAGGCTGGCTGCCTGCAGAGGCTGGACCTGCAGGCTGTGTGCGGGGTGGGGAGGCACGTTCAACTCCCCACTGTTACCCAAGTGCCCGCACTTTCATCCTGGCTGAAAGTTGAGTGCCTTGAGAAAAGGACTCCAGAAATGCTGGCTCCTGCTTCCCATCATTGGTGGGTCAGGGTGTCCTTGAGTCCCCCCATGTCTAGCCAGGCACAGCAAGTTTGATGGAGCCTCTCCAGAGAGGAGCAACTGCTGAGTGAAGAGGCAATGAGGGATTGTGAGGACACGTTGGTGAGTTTTGGTCAAAAGCTCCAAAATCCTGGCTGAGGCACTCAAACGTATTGAATGTGCCTTTCCAAGGAGCTGGAGAGCTGAGAGAGGAATGTTTATGGATATCCAGCGAGCCACGAGCCATGGGAGGAAGGGCTGAAGACCTGCCTCTGTGGCAGAGAGGGTTGTGTTGCAAAGAGGCGATGGTAACCTGCTGTCCTGGGACACCGTGTGGTGGTGCCTTTGGCCAGCCCTCTGCCTCTCTCCCCAGCATCTGCCAGGTCTGTGGCTCAAATGCAGCACAAGAGAGTGCATTAGCAAGAAGCGAGATGAAATCGTTAGGATCGATGGATCCACCCAGAGCTAGAGGTATTGATCAGCTGCAGGCCAAGGAGAAGGTCAGGGGAGAGCTGGTGGGGTGCAGGTAAGGGGAGCTGGGTATGTGGCTGCTCCTGTGAAGGCTTTCGGGATGAGCAAGGAAGAAGGGCTGCCAGTGGCTGCTCGGGCCCCTCCAGATGCCTTCCTCTGCCCCGGGCGAGGACTGGCTGTGCCGGAGCCCTTCCTGTGTGTGCTTCTCTGCCCCACTGCAAGTCGCACCTGACCCACACACCCTGGCAGGGCAGCTGATGCGTGGAAAACCCCAGATGGGCTCCCTGTGCTCCAGGCTCCTCTGTGCACGACTGTGACCCTAGGGAGCCCCCAGCCCTCACGGCAGAGCTGGCTCCACTCCTGCCAGCCTCCCCCACCCAAGCACAGGGAATTCATTCCCGGGCTGGTTCTGCCCAAGGCTTTTCTGTCCCTCCTGTGTGACAGCCCCTCCTTGGCTCAGCCACCCACCCAGGAGCCTGGGCCAAGGCCCCTGCCTGGCTCCATCTCGGATGTGCTGATGAGGTCTCAGGAGTTTGGGCGGTGCAAATGGAGCAGGCTTGGCTTGCCTGGGTCAATCTCTGCCAGCACAAGCAAAGGAGCACCAAAGCCACCCAGGCCTGCTGCGGCCATCTGCGAGACTCCCTGAGAGCCCCTTCTCCCAGGGACAGCCGTAACTGACCAGGCTTAGGTTTGAGCTAGAGCAGCTTATTTTCACGGGCAGCCTGCCGACATGTCCACTGCAGGCAATGGGCATCTGCCATCTTCCAGAGAGAGGTGCTGGGTACCCATCCCCTGCAGTCTGAGCACAGAGGGGGTAACCCAGATCCAGCCTTGTGCAGGGATCAGCAGCATTTTGCTATCTCAGTGGGATGTTTACTGGGCTCACCTGAGTTTGCTTCTTAGCTTTCCAATGTTAGAAGCCAAATATAATCTGCTTTAAAAAAAAAAAAATCTGCCCTGCCAGCCGCAGGGCCTCCGTGACCCTGGGAAAGTGTTTCGAGACCCAAGTGCCCTCAGCTGCTGGCACATCCCCATCTCACCATGAGGTGACCTTGGTATGTGCTCGTGGGACTCCCTCGTTCCCCCTCCCCACCTCCCAGCTGAGCCGCACATAGCCAGCCAGCAGAGAGGTGCAGCCCACGCATGCCCGGCCCCCGTGTCCTCAAATGCAGTTGGGGGCAATTGGGGAACTGCGGAAACTCAGAACAACTGAGTCTTCCCACTTCATTGCCCTTACCTTAAACCATTGTGGCAGCTCGCAGCCAGAGAAGCCAGCCCTTGGACATGGAGTCGTCCCACTCTCCAGGGTGGGCAACTTTGCTCCATCACAATAGGTGCTGCGTAATTCAAAATGCTGATTAATGCTGCCTTTGAGAATGTACCGATCTCTGGCCTCCAAGGAGAGACACCCTGCTGTCTCTGCTCTGCCTCACGCCTGTCAACTCGCTAAACGCATCCACACGCATGCAGTCACTCTGAACAGCTCGGCTTTGCTGACAGGTATTTATTTAAAGCCTGGCTTGGGTCCAAAAAGGGGCTGTCGCAGAAGCAGCATGGCAGGGCCGGGCACTGCTGCCACCTGCTCGCACGGCTGGGAGAAGGCAGGGAGGGATGGAGGGGGCTGCTCGGGAGATTGGCCTGTGGGCCCAAAGGCCTTGGCAGTCCAGCAAGTCACGTAGGGGCTGGAGGTGGGCTCTGCACATGAGGACCTGGGAAATAGCACGTCCAGAAGAGGTGTCTCTGGATGATGGGAGAACTCTGCATGTGCCAGGCCCGTTCCCACAGCCATCTGTCTCTCCCGCTGCCTCTCTACATGTTCTGGGGTGCCTCTTGTCCAAAGCAACATGTTCGCTGGTGCTAAGACACCCTGATGCCCCATTAAGCACTCTTCATTTTGCACGTTTGCTTTGAGTGCCTTTCTCTGTCCCTGGTGCAGTTCCGAAGGGTGTTGGGGGGGACACACTGCCGTGGGGGTGGAGGTTGCACCCGCTTTGGTTCCTGGAAGCCCAAGGGAGATGAGTGACCCCTTCTCTGGTTTCCATGTATTTTGGTTCTCGTGCTCCTGGAGGTGGTTTGAGACTTTGAGATGGAGACTCTTGGACGCTCAGCTCCTCCGCAGCCGCAGTGTGCTCCCCAGAGCGTAGGGCAGCAGAGGGATCCCCACAGTGCCCATGCCTCCTCTCTGCCCCTCCTTGGACAAGCCATTCCCGGGGCAGTCAAGGGGATGTTTGTATCCACAGTCGCTGCCAGACGCATCTGATCCTCCCTGCTCAGGAAAGCCATGCTCTGTCCTCTCTGCGTGGAGGCCGCAGCGCAAGTGAACACCAGCGCCCAAGGGACCACTGCATCCCCTGCCTGGCTCTGGAGCAGCAACAGAAGGCGCTGGAGCGATGCCTGGTCGCATTGGCCCTGCTGGGCTGGTGCGAGAGGAGGAGGAGGAGGGCCTGCCTCTCCACCTTCTGCTCACTTAGGAGCAGCGGTATCTCCTTCTGGCTGTCCAGACCCACAAAGTGCAGTGCCTAAGCTGAGATCAGAGTTGAGGAGGAGCTTCATCACAAGGAGAAGGGAGTTCAAGGCAGCACGGTGCCGCATGCGTGCTGCACGCACACTGAGCTCCAGGGCCAGATACTTCCCTCTGTGCATCAACGTTGCTCTGCCGTGCTTGGCTGACCAACGCAGCTGATGAACCCAGGCCTGCCGTTCCAGGCAGAGGTGCCCGTGCAGAGGCAGCTTTGGAAATGGCAGATGGCAAAGTCCCCTGGGCTGCCTTGTTCCTGGCCTGAGAGTGCAGCTGAGCCATAGGAATTTTTCTTGGTGGGTTGCTGGGCTTTTTTTTCCTGGCTTTTGGACAAAATCATCCCGTTTCCCTGAGGCAGAAGGGCTGTGAGCACAAGGAGGAGCAGGGCTCAGAGGCAAAGCCGTCCTGCAGAAGTGGTGGGTGGTTCGAGCAGCGAAAGGGGGGGCACTCGGGGTCTGAATGAACAGAGAAACTTGAACGGGGCCCAGCCCTATTGGAGGGACATACGAGAAAATCTCATTAGGGCAAAGCCCATAGCCAGGATGGAAAATTACTGGTAGCCCTGTGTTGCGAGGGCAGGAGGCAGCCGGGGGGGCTGGCGGCTCACCAGCCCCAGCACATGCTTTGTGCTGCGGTGGGGGAGCAGACAGAGCACAGCGCATCTCTGCCCTACGCCAGGTCACAGAGGTGATGCCCCATGTCCCGGGCTTGCGGGCTCCATTGCAGGGAGAGGATGCTGAGCTCCCTGCAGGATTGCGTCTTCCCAGGCAGCGTCAGAGAAACGTGTGGTGTCAGGCTGGAGAGCGGCATGGCCGGCTCCTGCCTGTTGCTGCCTGCAGCCCAAGCCGTGCATGGGCAGTGCCATGTTCCAGCCTCCCCTTGTTATGCGTGAAGCCCAGTGGTTCTGGAGGGACCAACCTGTCCTGGGGGCTCTGGGCAGGATTTGAGGGGTCTCTTGAGGTGTCCACGGTCCAATTGCCCTGCTGTCATTCTGGCCCTGATTAGTTTGGAGCCAGTAAGCTGAGCGTCTTTTGCTGCCCTGTGTATGCAAGGCTGGGGCAGATTGTGCCTGCCCTAGGGTGGGCAGGCAGTGGGACGCAGGATGGGGCCCATCACCAACAGCTGGTGCTTCAGCACTGCTGCCTCGAGCCCAAGCCAGCCTGCAAGCCCCCTTGCTACAGCTGTGGCTCCACAGCACGCGGTCCCATGCCCGTGGAGCATTTCTGCCTGGCAGACACCTCTGCCTCAGCACAAGCACATCCCCATGGCCACCGAGGTCACACTCTCCCTGCTCTGCCTCCACCGCTGGCTTCTGAGAGACAGCTCCTGGGCAGTTTTGGAAATAGGCCCTTGGGATATGTCTCTCCGCTAATTCTCCTTATTTCTTCTCCCTTTGAACAGCTTGACTGAAACAGCCCCTCAAAGGTCCAGGGCTGAGCAAGGCAGGGCCAGCAGCCACATGCTCCAAACGATGTCTTTAAGGACAGCAATAAAAACATCACACTCACGCACAACCAAGGCTAAATTTAGCTCTGACTCCTCTGCGCATTGTCACTGGACTGCATGTGCCTTGGGGTGGTAACTAATCCCTGTGAAACCCTTCGATACAGGCGCATCGACTGCACCGATCCCCTGACCCAGATGGGGCACATCTGCCCCAGGCTGCTCTCATCCTGCCCCTAAATTAGCCCTGTATGCAGCACAGGATGCACCCTGGAGCTGTTGCTCATGCATCAAACCCTGCCCTACCTCGGAGCTTGGATTCAGACCTCTGCTTCCCTTGCTGGTGATCTCCACGGTTGCACTCTGCCGGTGGTGGCTGCGTGCTCCATCCATCACCAGCCGTCCTCCGCCGGACAGGTTCTCGCAGCACTGCCAGCACTGAGTGCTGCTGTGGGAGGGGTGGCCAAGGGGGTGGAGGTACCCGCAGCGGGGTTGGGGGTCCCAGCTCGCGTCTGCCAGGTTGAGACAGCACCATGGTCCTTGCAACAGGAGCTTTGAGGAAGAACGGGGCTGGGCTGGAGCATTTTTGTTAAGAGTTTTACAGCCTTTACTCTCTTTTTCATGAAAGGTCTCGAGGTTTCTTCCAGAGAAAGGTCCCAGGGCCTTCTGTCCTGCCACTTGCCCTCTGCCAGCAGCAGCAGCATCACTGGGCTCAGCAGTTCTGGCGCCTCCGCCTCTCTGCTTGCAGGCGTGACTGCTGAGGCAGCTCCAGTGCCGGGGATCCTGGCTAGAAGGGCAGCCTGTTGCTCTCAAGCTGGTCTTGTTCAAGAGAGGTGACTCTCGGAGAGGGAGGGGGGCCCCGCCGGGAGCTGAGCTTTCGCTGGGGTTTTGCTCTGGAGCCCCAGCAGTGTCCCCATCTCAGCTCCCTTTTCCCCACGCACCTGTCCCTCTCTGTGCCACGCCACGCTGAAAGCGGAGCTGCCATAACGCTGCCTGTGGATAAGGTTTGTGAGCCTGGCAGCCCCTGCCCGAGCCCAGCTGCTCGGTGCCTCAGTTTCCCTACCAACACATCCCCTCCTACATGTTGATACGTGAAACCTTCACATGGATCTTTCTGGCTTGCCGTGATGCTGCCAGATGCTGCTGTACAGATAGGCACTGTAAACCCCTATCCCCAGCCCTGCAGATAACCCTGGGCTTCAGGGGGGCTCTGCAGCCCCTATTGCTACATGGAGTCAACTGGATCCATCCCAGGGCCTGGGGCCGCAGGTCCCTGGCTGCCGATCCGTGACTTAGAGCAACTTCAGCCAAGGCAACAGAAAGGAGCTGCCACTTTTGACAACAGCCCCTCCTGTGCTCCCCGCACTGCTGCTAGCATTGGCGGTGCCACTTCAAATTACTCTGCGCTGCATGGGGGAAGGAGGGGGCTGCAAAATGACCCTGGCCGGGTTGTATCCTTGGGCAAGATGCCAGGCAGCCAGGGTGGAGGGGTCCAGCTCCCATCCAGGGGGCTTAAATGAGGATGCCACCTATGGAGTCAGACCTCTGTTTGAGTGGCTTAGTGTCACACGGCTGTCTTTCAGACACTGTGGCTAATCACCACCCTCACTCCCTGGCAACCCCAGACCATTATGGCCCTGCTCTGGGGACCCTCACTGCACAGGTCCCACTTATCTTGGGACCATCTGGACCCCTGACCACAACCATCCTGTGCTCAGGGGAACCCCGTGATCCAGAGGACCCCCAGGTCCCTTGCCATCCTTATTCTTGCTCCTGGATGGTCCCAGGCCCTTTGGCCTTCATGGCCCCACTCCCTGGGACTCCCTAGACCCCTTGGCCATAATGGCTCTGTTCCAGGTATTCCAGTTGCACAGGTCCCCTCTTGTCCCGGGATCCTCCCCGGGCACCTTGATCATCCTCCTGCTCTCGGGGACGTCCAGACCCCTTGTGCCCCATACCTAGGGCTCCCCAAGGCTCCCACCGTCCCCTGCTCCCAGGACCCCACAACCACAGGGATCCCCCAGACCCACTGGCCGTCATGGTCCAGCTCTTGGACCTCCACAGCTCGCTACAGGGTGATGTGCGCCACCCCCCCTGCAATGCTCCATCTCCCGTGCGATCGCCCCAGCAGCGCTGCATGTCCCCTGCACCCCCCCCCCGCAAGGCTCTATCTCCCCTTTAATCCCCCCGCAAGGCTCCATCTCCCCTCTACCCCCCGCAAGGCTCCATCTCCCCTGTACCTCCCCAGCAAGGCTCCATGTCCCCTGGAACACCCCC
>VZSC01003608.1:28053-44682 GCA_013398225.1 Steatornis caripensis
TGTTGTCTTTAACCTCCCTTGCCAGGTTTAATTCCAGTTGGGCCTTAGCCTTCCTTGTTGCATCCCGGCATGTTCTGACAATGGTCCTATATTCCTCCCGAGTAGCTAGGCCTTTTTTCCATATCCCGTAAACTTCCTTCTTCCCTTTGAGATTTTTTACAACCTCCTTGTTCATCCATGGAGGTCTCCTGCCTCCTTTGTTTGACTTCTTACTCATAGGGATGCATTGATCCTGAGCTTGGAGGAGGTGGTTCTTGAATATTAACCAGCTCTCTCGGGCCCCCCTGCCTTCTAGAGCCCTAACCCAGGGGATTCCTCCAAGTAGGTCTTTGAAGAGGGCAAAGTTAGCTTTCTTGAAGCCCAGGGTTCTAATCCTACTTGTAGCCCTGCTTCTTCCACACACAAAGCCATTTCCCCAGTGGCAACCCAGCATGGAGCAGCGCACCCCAGATGCATGTCTCTCCGCGGGACTGTCGGCACCTCTTCCCACGGGGGTTTTGCACGGCTCCTGGCCCAGCAGGACCCTCCATGCAGGGTGTGACATGGAGACCCCCCGGCGCTGGGTGTCCTGGGACTGCCGGGAGCCTTTGCAGTGGTGTTTCTCCAAACAGTTCTGGTTTCTTGGATGGCTCCCAAGGAGCAAAGCAAAGTGTGGTGTCTGCAGAAAGCAGCCAGGTGGCACAGCCTGCTTGATTTCTGAATGGAAAACCCAGTCAGATGAGCAAAAGTCAGCTTTGGAGGGGAGTTTACGACCAGCTCCCGTATTCCTTGTGGCTTTGTAATGCCCGTGGCTTTGCTTAGCTCATGCTAACCCAGGTTTGAAGGCGGAAAACATGTGGAGCAGGCTTGGCCAAGGCTGTGAATGGAGATGGGTCCGTGTCTGCTGAGGTGCTAGCGTGGCCCCTTACATCCCCGGTATTCCCGGGAAGATTGCAAAGGGTGGGTAGCCAGTGGCAGGGTGTGGCACCACTGCTGGCCCATTCAGAGCAGTAGCAATTTGTCCGAAGTCTTGGCCTTGGGGAAGGAGTGGAAGCGGAGGCCGCAACGGCAGATGCCTGAGGTCTGGATGCAGCGTGAGCGCGGATAATCCCCTTGCGCTGGGACTTGCCAGTTACCCACCCCATCTACACCCAGGGGAGCCTGGATCATCCCCTGTGTCTGTCACCTTCCGTGTGCAGCCAGCTGCTGGGGTGCAGGCATCCCCTTGCTCCCCTCTGCTTTTTAAGCTGGGCATGTACTGGGGGGTGTTTTTGGAGATGCTGGCGTTGGTGGGGGGGTGGTGGTGTACGTAGTCGTGGTGTCCTGGTCAGCATCATCCGATCTCACACCTCTGCTGAGTGGCGTCTCCACGGTGAAGTCTGTCCCTGCAAGCCCTGGGGCTGAGCTGCCGGCTGGCCAGCACCTGCTTCACGGGCAAGGAGAAGAATTTAGGCGCAATGGCTTCACATTTGGTTTTCTCCCGTCATTACAATACAAACTTCAGGCTGTCTCTCTGCTTCCCTGCTGCTTGGAGCATCCCTCTGCCTCCCAGCGCAGCTGAGAAACATCACCCCTTGTTCTGGCTGTGCAGGGAGACCTCCCTCTGTCCCACCCATATCTGTCTGTAGCCTAAAACCAGCCAAAACACTGGATTTTCTCTGATGCTGGAAACTGGGGTGGGAATTGGGATGTTCTTGTCCCGGGCTGAGTGCTTACAGGGGAGGCCAGCATGGCCAGACTGAGTTGGTTTCCCAGTTTGCCTATGAACGTGCCCTGGAGCCAGGTGTGTCCTTAACTGGCAGAAATGGACCTGGGTGGGAGCTGAGCTCCTCCAGGCACCTGCTGCCCCGTGCCTGCTTCCAGCCCCCAGCGCAGGGGCTCGCCGCAGCCCCCGGACAAGCCAAAGCACCAAGTCCCCATAGTAGATGGGTGGCATGAAGGTGGTTTGGGTCCTGTCCCCATGGGCAGGGAGACACAGAAAGTCCCAAGGGGCTGGGGTGAAGGGCACCGTGGCAGGTCCCCATGGGCGCTGACATCCCCCTCACCCTGGGCAGGGCTGCTGCTGCAGGAGATGACCATGGCAGGGCTGCATGAGCTGCGCTTCACCGAGAAGAAGCCACTGCTGCGGGGCCAGGATGCCGAGCTGGTGAGTCCGGTGACTGCGCTGGCTCTGGCTCCTGCACGTGGGATGTCAGGTCGCGGGTGCTTAAGTGGGAGCTTGGGGGTTGTGTGTGCTGGTATTGGGTACACGTGTGTGCACACGTGTATGGTACTCAGTGCGTGTGCAGATGTGTGCTGGTCTTGATGCACAAGCATGGATGAGCACGGGTTCTGCTTTGGTGCGATGATGTGTGTGTGTGAAGAAGTTGCACACTTGTGCAGGTAGTGCATGCACGTGTGAGGGGGGGTGTGGTAGATGTGCGTGTATGCGTGCACAGGTGTGGGCATCGTGCCCCAGTGCCGCCCCAGTGCTGCCAGCGCTGCCCCGGGGAGTGGGTGGTTGTGGTGTCAGGGGGCTTCGTGAGTTGGGTGGGAGGAGGGGGCCATGGGAGTGAGGGGCGGCGGGGGACGTCACTGTCCCTAATGGCTCCTTCTCTCCCCAGGAGAACTCGGATGTCTTCCTCTCTGCTGTAGACACGGACTGGAAGGTAAGACCAGTCACGGGGGGTGCCCCCTACCCCTGGGTCCCACATGCACCAGCAGCGTGTGGCTGGGGAGGGCTGTGGGGCGCTGAGCGGACCCAGGGGCATTGCTGTCCCCTCCTTCCATGGGGACACAGTGCCTGGTCCGGTGTCTGTGCATGGGGCTGCACGTCCATCGCGGTCCCCCACAGGATGGCACGGGGCATGCCGCCAGGCGTGCTCTGCGCTGGCGCTCGGATGTGGCTGGCGGACACTTGGCGATGGGCCAGGGACAAAACCTCTTTAAAACAGGCAATTTCTTCTAAGGAGGGCCAGCTGCTTTTCCAGCCTCTCTACCATTGCCATGGCAATGGTTTCCCGGGCAATGCCAGCTCCCCGCTTACATAAGGATGTTTGAAAGCCTCTTTCTGTTTTTGAGGGCTGGGGCATTGCTCCCCGTACCACCCATCTCTGGCAGAGCAGGGCCCCTCCGCTCCTCTGGCTGGCATCTGCTCACCATGTACCTCCGTTTCGCCTCTCTGGAGGAGCCCCACAACATGGCCTTGGTGCTCACAGGAGCTCAGCTTGTGCCTGGCTCCCGTGTCGGTCTTCTTTGCTCTCACACCTCTGCCCAAGCTCATCCCGCACCAGGCTGCCCCTGCAGAGACCGAGGTGCTGGTAGACAGAGAGGGAGGGCAGTGGGGCTGCGGGACCCCAGCTCACTGCCTGTCCCCCTCCCAAAACATCCCCCCTCCCAGGGGACAACCATGACAGTTTGTATGTGTCTGCTCTGCCAGCAGCTGGGATTGCCGGGGGGGTGGGCTTGGCTGGTGCTGGCTGAGCCCTGCCAGGTGCGGCACTGAAACAGCAGCACTTGCAAGGATAAAATGAATTGGGATTGCATTCATCGTGGGAGAGGGACAGGGGAGCCCAGGCCACCGTTTTGGCAGACCTGAAGCAGTGCCCAGGCTTTTGGGGCTGGCCTGCTCAGTCTCCATCACTGTGCGGGTGGCAGGGTGCAGCCGGGCGGGGGGGCAAGGCTGGGTGGCAGGATGCTGGGCGGTGGCTGCTGGGGTTCACAGAGTAGCAGATTTCTGGTGGCCCTCTTGGAGGCCGCAAAATTATTCAAAAACGGCCACGGTGGAAAAGAAATGCCGCCCTTCCCAGCAGCTCCAGAGCTGGCGAGATGCTGGTGCTGGGAGTGGCAGAGTGTGCCAGTCTGGGCTGCTCCTTGCTCTGCTTGCTCAGGGTCCCTGCTGACCACCAGAGGGGAACCCAAATGTCCTGGTGTCCCTGAAGTTAGGGCGAGGAGGGAGAGGGAGGTGGCAGCACCGCTGCCTGGACCTCCCAGTAGTGCCACAGGCACCAGCATGGCTCTCACTCAGCCGTGCCGGGGCAGGGTTTGGTTGGCATGCAGGGGATGTTAAAGAGCAGTGACTCTCCTAGGACAATCTTTGCATGCCAGTATTTCGGGGCTTGGCCCACGGTGATGCTGGTGGTGCCCAGGTGGAGTGGGTCTGGATGGCAAATGCCGCAGGGCTGTGTCTGCACGCCCTAAAAAAAATGAAGTAGGCAAGGATTGAGGCGGCTTTTCCCGAGCCAGCCAGACCCTACACCCTCTTGCTTCCTCTCCAAGAGCCTCAGGGTCAGGGTGGGATGAGCTTCCCAGGCTGTGCTGGGGCAATCGCCTCCTTTCCTCCACCCCAGCGCTTCACAGGTGGGTTCCCTGCAAAGGCTGGGGGCTGCTTGCCCTTCCTTGGGGAGATCTCAGCCCGTTTTCTAGGCTCACCTCCTTGGGGTAATTCAATCCAGCCCCCAGCTTAGCTCTTAGCTGCCCCTCTGTTCCTCTCTAGTCACTGCTCACTTGCTGAGATGCTCTGGCCTGGCCGGAGCAGTGGGGGGGAGCGGGGATCCCCCACGGCCACTGCCAGCCAAAGTAAAGCCCTTGGGGCTGCTGGCATAAGCCAAGGTGCAGGGCGGGCAGGTGCCTCTGCCCTGGGGCCTGGTTGCCCTGGGCCTGCTGGAGGTCTGGGCCATCTGCCAGGCGGAGGGGCTAGTAGCCAAAGAGGTGCCGATGCCATTCGATGCCGTTCAAGCAGTCAGCCTTGCTCAGCCCTCCCATCTCCTTGCCGTGCTTTTGCCTTCATGCCTTACTTCACCTCGGCTTTTCCGCCCCTTCTGCCCTCTGTTTTGCCACCTTCTCTCTTTTCTCGCCTGTTCGTGCCCCTCTGCATCTCTTGCTTTTTCCCGGAGGCAGTGGCTGCTTGCGCTCTGACTCCACAGGCAGCAGGGCTGATGGAAGCAAAAATGGCTCCTGGACTTGCAAAGGGCTTTGTACGTGTGCCGGGAACCACCTGGGAGCTGGACCTCCCTGTCACATGCGGTCCTTTGTTAGCAGGGGTGCATCTCTCTGGGCTGGGGTCTGAGCTCCCTGCAGGACAAAGCAGTGTGGAGGGAAGCCTCTTTGGTGGAGTCAACATGGATGCTGTCCCTCTGCCTGCCTGTCTCTCTGTCCTTTCTCCCACATCCAAATCCCCTGGCTGCCCAGCCCTGGCTTGTTTGCTGGACACTGCTTTCGGTGGCTACCCACCAGCTCTGGGTGATCATTTGGCCAGGTCAGGGAAAGGGCTCTCCCCAGGGAAAAGTGGCTCAGCCTTGCTATTAGACATCAGAGACTCCACAGGGATGAGCGTGCTGGGTGAAGCTGAGGCCGTGGGGCTTTGCCATGGGGGGAAGCCCGTGCACGTGCTGGTGATGGCAGCTAGACCCCCTCTGCCCATGGCCATAGCGCGTGCCAGGGCACGGTGGAAGGAAGCCGTGGTGAGCTGCTCGGGTGGGGGTGATGCAGAAGTGATGGCAGGCTCCGGCTGACACGCAGCATCCTCGTGCTGGGCAGGCATGTGGCTCTCCGGCCCTTTTGGGCAGGCGCTGGAGGGCCTGCGGGGCTCTTTCTCCATCTGTGATTGCCCAGCTTCGCGCTGAAGCGGCTTGGGTGCCGGCTGCGCTGAGCCGGGCGGTGGTGCTGGGCTGGGCAGCAGCAGGCAGGGTGCAGGGGGGTGGCACCCAGAGCCTGCTGGGGGGTTTTGGGGCCGTGACGGCAGGAGGCCGTCATGGGTGCGAGTTGCAGGCAGACGGACTCGCCCTCTCGCAAAGCCTCCTTGGAATCAGGGCAGAAACCATCTGCCTGTGCACATGTGCACATGGGAATACACACGCGTGTGCACGCGTCAGCCCAGGAGCAGGATGCCACACCTCGGCACTGCTGGGTTGTCTTTCCTTCTGTCTTATTTACCTGCGACCGGCGATGTCCAAGTTTGGGCTAAATCCTGCACACCCCCTGTGTGCGAGCATCCTGCAGCAGGCGCCGATGACTGTGCTGCTGGGTAAGGTGATGCAGGTATCCGGGCAGTAGTCACATGTGTACACACGTGTGCCCCTCCATGCGTATGTGCACAAGGTTCTGCATGTATGTGGGTTGTTGTGCGTCCACAGGCATGAATGATGGCTGTGGCGTACACACTAAGCACACAGGAGAAGGATGCAACAGGCGTGCTCCTTATGTGCACATGACCACACACATACATGCACAGGAACATGTGCCGACGTAAGACACACAGGGGCCAGCCCCGTGGGGGTACGCGCAAGCATTCTGTGGGTGCAAGTGCTTCAGCATCAGTCATTGTATTTATTTTTCCAAAGTTTGCATGCACAGACGTGTGGTGGGACACGGTTTGGCCTGGCCCCTTGTGTGTCTGTGTTGGTACGTGTTCCTGAGCATGTGTGCGCGTGGTCATGTGCCCATGCGGAGCACACCTGCTGCATCCTTCTCCTGTGTCTTTAGCATGTACCCATGTCCCTGGGGCTGGGGCGGGGCTGTGCTTCCTGGTACCCATGTGTTGCTGCAGGGCCTTGGTCTGGGTGGCTGCAGGCTGCAGCATGATTCTGCATGTTTGTGTGGGGCTGGAGCTGCGTGAGTGTGCATGATAGATGCAGGCGAGCATCTCTGGGCTCTGCCGTGACGAAGCTGTGTGTGTTGCAAGGGGTGCGAGTGCAACCCTGTCCAGACACCCCTGCCTGGCTCAGTCTGCCGAAGGAGGGAAGATGGAGCAGGTACCGCACGGTGCCAGGCGTTTTTCCTTCATAAACAAGGGTATTTGGGGCCAACTGGAGCATGAATAATTCCCGCGGCAGCCAATGGCTGAGTGCTGGCTCCGTCGCAGCGCTCGCCCGCAATGGAGGCCAAATCGAGGGGGAAGGGAGAGGGAGGGCTTAGCGCAGGGCAGGAGCTCCGCTATAAATCGAGGCGAGGGGCTGAGCCAGCGCAGAGCTCTGCTTCGCCCCAGCCCGCTGCACCGCTCTGCCCCACGCCGGGACCCCGTGCTCGGCCCACCCTGCCGGCGCATCCTCATCCACCCGGGTCCACACCATGCCTGAGTGCTGGGATGGGGTAGGTACCACCGTTCCTGTGCTCGCTGCGCTCCCTTCCCAGGGAATTTTGCCCCAGTGCCTCCTCTGCTCACCCAGGCTGGACCTTTGCACCCACGAGGGCTTGGCGTGGGCCAGGCAGGCATTGGTACGGGGGGGACCTGCTGCTGCGGAGCCCTTCCTTCCCCCAGCCCCTCTGCCGCATCCCTGACATGCCGCAGGTTTCAGGGACGCATTGTCCTTGAGCGCGTCCTCCCTGAGCCCAGCGGAGATGCTGCGTCGAGGCTGAGGGTGAGCGAGCACAGCTGCAGCAGCTGCGGGCTGCACTGGGGCTGACTGCGGGTGGGGGGCCATGGTGCCCTTTCCCCACCCTGGCAGAGGGAGAGGATCTCTCACTGTTCCGAAACAACCCCTTGGATGCTTTCCAGCCTCTGCAGTGATCGCCAAAACCCAATGGCAACAGGCAAGAGGGGTGAGCAAGGTGGGAGCACTGCAGCGGCGAGCGGGTGACCTAGCCAGGGCTGGGCTCTCTCAGGCACCTATGGGTGCTGCGACCCCCATGCCCCTCCTCGATTCGGCCACGGGTTGTCAGTGCCCCCCCATTCCTCGCTGCCTGCATCCCCTGCATCCCTAGCGTCTCCCTGCCAGTGAGCATCCCTGCGGCAAAGGGCAGGGCTGTGGTACCCAGCGAGGCTGCAGAGGCTGCAGCGTGGGCAGGGATGCGCCTGGCTTGGCAGGGGGAGGGGTGGCAGCCATGCTGGGGAAGGAGCTGCTACCTTGGGCGTGTGGTTTTGAGGTGGGATTGCAGGCCAAGCTGTTGGGGCTTTGATGGGGACCATGGGCATGGGGATGGCAGGGAGGCAGCCCTGCACCCGGGATCAGACCGTATGGATATCTTCTGCTCTGTGACCNTCTTATTTACCTGCGACCGGCGATGTCCAAGTTTGGGCTAAATCCTGCACACCCCCTGTGTGCGAGCATCCTGCAGCAGGCGCCGATGACTGTGCTGCTGGGTAAGGTGATGCAGGTATCCGGGCAGTAGTCACATGTGTACACACGTGTGCCCCTCCATGCGTATGTGCACAAGGTTCTGCATGTATGTGGGTTGTTGTGCGTCCACAGGCATGAATGATGGCTGTGGCGTACACACTAAGCACACAGGAGAAGGATGCAACAGGCGTGCTCCTTATGTGCACATGACCACACACATACATGCACAGGAACATGTGCCGACGTAAGACACACAGGGGCCAGCCCCGTGGGGGTACGCGCAAGCATTCTGTGGGTGCAAGTGCTTCAGCATCAGTCATTGTATTTATTTTTCCAAAGTTTGCATGCACAGACGTGTGGTGGGACACGGTTTGGCCTGGCCCCTTGTGTGTCTGTGTTGGTACGTGTTCCTGAGCATGTGTGCGCGTGGTCATGTGCCCATGCGGAGCACACCTGCTGCATCCTTCTCCTGTGTCTTTAGCATGTACCCATGTCCCTGGGGCTGGGGCGGGGCTGTGCTTCCTGGTACCCATGTGTTGCTGCAGGGCCTTGGTCTGGGTGGCTGCAGGCTGCAGCATGATTCTGCATGTTTGTGTGGGGCTGGAGCTGCGTGAGTGTGCATGATAGATGCAGGCGAGCATCTCTGGGCTCTGCCGTGACGAAGCTGTGTGTGTTGCAAGGGGTGCGAGTGCAACCCTGTCCAGACACCCCTGCCTGGCTCAGTCTGCCGAAGGAGGGAAGATGGAGCAGGTACCGCACGGTGCCAGGCGTTTTTCCTTCATAAACAAGGGTATTTGGGGCCAACTGGAGCATGAATAATTCCCGCGGCAGCCAATGGCTGAGTGCTGGCTCCGTCGCAGCGCTCGCCCGCAATGGAGGCCAAATCGAGGGGGAAGGGAGAGGGAGGGCTTAGCGCAGGGCAGGAGCTCCGCTATAAATCGAGGCGAGGGGCTGAGCCAGCGCAGAGCTCTGCTTCGCCCCAGCCCGCTGCACCGCTCTGCCCCACGCCGGGACCCCGTGCTCGGCCCACCCTGCCGGCGCATCCTCATCCACCCGGGTCCACACCATGCCTGAGTGCTGGGATGGGGTAGGTACCACCGTTCCTGTGCTCGCTGCGCTCCCTTCCCAGGGAATTTTGCCCCAGTGCCTCCTCTGCTCACCCAGGCTGGACCTTTGCACCCACGAGGGCTTGGCGTGGGCCAGGCAGGCATTGGTACGGGGGGGACCTGCTGCTGCGGAGCCCTTCCTTCCCCCAGCCCCTCTGCCGCATCCCTGACATGCCGCAGGTTTCAGGGACGCATTGTCCTTGAGCGCGTCCTCCCTGAGCCCAGCGGAGATGCTGCGTCGAGGCTGAGGGTGAGCGAGCACAGCTGCAGCAGCTGCGGGCTGCACTGGGGCTGACTGCGGGTGGGGGGCCATGGTGCCCTTTCCCCACCCTGGCAGAGGGAGAGGATCTCTCACTGTTCCGAAACAACCCCTTGGATGCTTTCCAGCCTCTGCAGTGATCGCCAAAACCCAATGGCAACAGGCAAGAGGGGTGAGCAAGGTGGGAGCACTGCAGCGGCGAGCGGGTGACCTAGCCAGGGCTGGGCTCTCTCAGGCACCTATGGGTGCTGCGACCCCCATGCCCCTCCTCGATTCGGCCACGGGTTGTCAGTGCCCCCCCATTCCTCGCTGCCTGCATCCCCTGCATCCCTAGCGTCTCCCTGCCAGTGAGCATCCCTGCGGCAAAGGGCAGGGCTGTGGTACCCAGCGAGGCTGCAGAGGCTGCAGCGTGGGCAGGGATGCGCCTGGCTTGGCAGGGGGAGGGGTGGCAGCCATGCTGGGGAAGGAGCTGCTACCTTGGGCGTGTGGTTTTGAGGTGGGATTGCAGGCCAAGCTGTTGGGGCTTTGATGGGGACCATGGGCATGGGGATGGCAGGGAGGCAGCCCTGCACCCGGGATCAGACCGTATGGATATCTTCTGCTCTGTGACCTTGGGCTAGGCCCTTCCCCTGCCTCAGTTTCCTCATCTGTCGTTGTGGAGGGGGATGTCCCCGCTCATCACCTGCTGCCTGACCCAGCCCCAGGGAGTGGAGGGACAGCTGTGGATGAGGGCTGGGGTCGGGGTGCCCTCGGGGAGCTGAGCGTTGTCTCCACAGAGCCCTTGAGCTGCCCTCGGGCGCTGTGTCCCCCCAGGACCACGGATCTGGGTGAGGGGAGGCACTGCAGGGAGGAGACCCTGTCCTCGGGTGGTTCCTCCCGCCTGAGCTCTGTGTCCTTCAGAGTCCTTGGTGGCGTGTAACCCACAGGAGCGTCCCCGTTCCCGCTCCCCTCCCGCCAGCCCATCCACAGGGCTGCCAGTATGTGCAGCGAGGACCGTGCCGGTTGGGCACCCTGCCAGGAGCGTGCGTGATAGATGCGGGCAAGCATTTCTGGGGTCTGCCGTGACGATGCTGCGTGTGTGCGTGATGCTCCCACACCTGCCAGATCCCAGCTTTGAGGTCACTGCAAGTGGGCTGGCCTAGCAGGCATGGGCGTCTGGAAGGAACCCGCTGTCCCTCGTCCCCAGGCGATGCCATGGCCGGCATCTTGGCTCGCAGCCTCAGTTTCCCTTGCTGGCTGGGGATGATGGCTGTGAAGGCGAGGCTGGAGCCCTCCCAGCCAGGGAGACTGAGGCATGGGGCAGTCCTGGTCTCTGTATGGGGGCATGGCCATTTCAGACCAAGGGATTTTTAAGTTACTTTAGCTATTTTGGGATCAGGCTGCAGTGTTTCCTGGAGTGGTGTCTGGGCTCTGACCTCTGCCTGTTTGACCTGGGCACAGTGAATCCAGACCAACTGGACCATGCTGTGATCCCCCCACCCTGCTGCCAAAACCCCCTCAGTCTCAGGCCCTTGAAGATCTCCTGTCCCATCCTGTCGTCCACTCATCCCATCCCACCATCCTCCTCTCCCAAGCTCTCTTGGATCAATCATCCCATCCCATCCCTCCATCCCTTGATCCCACCCTGTGATCCTATCCCGTGATATACCTGTCCCATTCTAAATCCTATCATCCTGTCCCAAGTCCTCTTTTCCCTCCCCTCCCGTTCCCTTCGGGAGTCGGTGGAGGCTGGGCACATTTGTACATGATTTGTCCTCCCTTCTGCCACCACCAGGATGCCCAGAGCTGCGATTTTTCCTGGGACAGCTGCTCCTCTTGCCCTTGTGCTCCCACGGGACCCAGCTGCCTGGGGAAGCAGCGGTGAGGGATGGCATGGTGGGGCAGGAGAGCATGTCTGGGGACAGGCAGGCGTCAGCCCATCTCTGCTCTTCCCCCAGGAACATGACATTGAGACCCCCTACGGGCTGCTGCACGTGGTCATCCGGGGCTCGCCCAAAGGGAATCGCCCGGCCATCCTGACGTACCATGATGTGGGCCTCAACCGTGAGTGCTGGTCCCTGGGCCATGGGGCGCAGGGGCAGGCGGGAGCAAGCCTGGCACTGCACGGAGTTGCAAGATGTTGCTTAAAACCCCTGGCTCAGCTCTTTGCCTCCTCCCATGGAGGGTCCCTGGGCTGCATTGGGTCCCCCCAGGCATCTGAAAGCACCAGGAGGGTTTGGATGCTCAGCCAAACCCAAAGCCTGGGCCAGGCACAGCCAGGAGTGCTTGGCCACCCTGGAGCCGTGTGTCTGCCCACCCACGCCAGGCAGGATGCGGGGGACGCCGGGTCGGTCCCCACCACGGCTGCCTCCCCACTGGTATTCGAGCACGGACCTGGCTGGCAGCAGGGCGCAGTGAGGGTAGAAGGAGATGGGGAATGGCAGGGAAGGAGGGACCTCGAGCCAGGGCTCTGGATGTAGGGATGCTCTGTTAGCCTGCAGCCTTGGACCCACACCCTAGACCCCTGCCCCAGGCTGCATCCCCCAGCTGAGCTGGGGTGCCCGGTGCCCTGTGAACAAGGAAAAGCATCTCCCCCTCCACTGGCAGCTGAGGCTGAGCTCACTGGCACGCTACGTGAGCTGCCTCACCGCCGCAGCAGCACTCTCGTGTCCAGGGATGCATCATGTTGGTTGCGATGGACCTTACAACCTGCCTTGCCCCCACGTTTTGGGAGGGATGTCCCGGCACTGGTGCCGTGGGGCGGGATGCCTTCGAGCCCCGGCAGTGGCTGTATCCCACTGCAATGGCGGTGGCCTGTCCACAGCACTGCTGGGGCTGTTTCTTTGGCTGTTTCCAAGCAGGGAGATTTGCAGCCATTTCTCAAATCCCATGTTTGCTTGAGCCCCTTCTGGGGATTTTGGATAGGGCCGATAATACCCTGGGCTGCTAATCCTGCTGCCCACTCGGTGGTCCTGCAAGCTCTGGGCTTTGCATCCCCCAGTCCCATCCCTCCAAGCAGACAAGGCTCACCCCAAACTCCTCATCCTCCTGGCTGTGTCCATCCATCCCCATGCCTCCTTGCTAACAGTGGCTGCAGTCTCTGCTGTAGGGATGAGGAGCCTGGAGGGAAAGGGACGGGAGGGCTTTGGTGGCACGTCACCTCCCAGTTGAAGGGCAGTGGGAGGGCAGGTGACGTCTCCATGCTCCCCTGGCCCACCAGGCCCCCGCGGGAGACCGCGCTGGGGTGTTCGGTCTCTGATCCCTGCCTGCCCTTTGACAGACAAGCTTTGCTTCAACACTTTCTTCAATTACGAGGACATGCAGGAGATCACAAAGCACTTTGTGGTGTGCCATGTGGACGCGCCGGGCCAGCAGGCAGGAGCCTCGCAGTTCCCTCAGGGGTAAGTGCCAGCTTCAGGGGCTTGCTATGCCTGCCGGGACGTCACCTCCATGCCTGCTGGTTTGTTGCTGCCTGGGCAGTCATGCCCTGCCTGCGGGTCTCTCCAAACCTTGGCAAACCTCGTGGCAGCCAACTGGCCCAGGGTGGGTGATGGGGTGGTTTGTGGGTGGGTGGCCTTTCCCTGCCCACTTTGGGCAGCTCAGCTGCCCTGTCCCAGCCTTCCGCTCTGCACTGGTCCCATAACCACCATCCTGTGCCTCCCTGTGCTACAGGTACCAGTACCCATCCATGGACCAGCTGGCTGCCATGTTACCCAGCGTGGTGCAGCATTTCGGGTGAGTCAGCCTCTCCACGGCTGCCAGCTGAGGGAGCTGGGCAAGGGGAGGGGTTCGGGACTGGGGGACTTGTCCCTGTAAGCTGGCACCCTGCATGTCTTCGTGTGCCCCGTGCGGCGGATGGAGGGGTGCCCCAGGGAACCCGTACTAGAGCCCACCGTCCCCCTCACACACACCTCTCCGCTTTCCAGGTTCAAGTACATGATCGGGATCGGTGTTGGGGCAGGAGCCTACGTGCTGGCCAAGTTTGCGGTGAGCCTGGGGCTGGGATGGGCTGGTCCTGAGTTGCCCATACCTGCGGTGAGCCCGGGGCACGGGGGAGAGCAGGAGCTGGCCCCCCTGGGCAGGCTGTGCCGCTGCGAAGGCTCCTGGAGGGCCGGCAGGGCTGGGGCAGCGGTGCCATGGCCATAGTGGCTGGGCAGTCTTGCTACAGGTCTCCCATGACTCCTGGGCCACATCAGCCCCATGCAGTGCCTGTGCAGTGGGCAGCAGTGCTGTTGGGGGGGCTGCTCCGGGTGCATCTCCCCGTCGCGCTGAGCATCGCCCCTCTTGCTCGCTGCAGCTCATCTTCCCCGACCTGGTCGAAGGACTGGTCCTCATGAACATTGACCCCAACGGCAAAGGCTGGATTGACTGGGCAGCTTCCAAGGTGGGTACGGCCCCGACCCCCCCTCTCGGCCCTGGCAGCACCATGGGGCAGGAGGCAGTCGCGGTGGTGCCGTAATTCCCTGTGTTCCCTCCACAGCTCTCTGGCCTGACCAGCACGCTGCCGGATACTGTCCTGTCGCACCTCTTCAGCCAGGTAAGGGCTGTGCATCCTGCCTACCACCAGCCCCAGACGCAGCGTCCCAGCCGGGTCACCCAGGCCATGCCCTGCCCTGTGTGCCGGGTGCTGCAGTGCCACTGGACCTGCCCCGTGCCCAGGGATGGGGTTAGTCAAGCCCTGCCTGTATCCCTGCTGCCTGATCCAGGGCCTACCCTTGACAAGCGTATGACTCGTGCCCATGTCCTGCCTGGGTGTGCTGCCTGCAGCACTGCCATCCCCGGCTCCATTGCCCAGCACCCTCCCCCTGTGCCCTGCTAATCGGCCCAGCGCAGGCAGGTCTGGATGCCTCCGCGGCACCTGGCAGCACCTGCCCTGATCTCCATCCCCTGCTGGCACAGGAAGAGCTGGTGAACAACACGGAGCTGGTCCAGAGTTACCGGCAGCAGATCGGCAGTGTGGTGAACCAGTTCAACCTCCAGCTCTTCCTCAACATGTACAACAGGTGAGCATGAGCCCCTGCTCCCCCATCTGCACCGGGGTGAAGGGCTACAGTCTCTCCTGGTCTCCTGCGCTGGGTGCTGGCACAGCCTTGGGGAAGGGGGCAGAGGTGCTGTCCCATGCGTGCAGGGGGTTGGGAGCCTTGCTACGCCCCTGGGTGCTGCATCCCACGGCGTGGGCTCTGCTTGAGTCATGGCAGACATGGCCGTGAGGTCCTCCATCCACAGGGTAGCAGGACAGCGGGGCTGGATGCTCCTTCCTGGAGCTGCTGGTGCGCCAGCTCTTGCACTATGGCATTGGTGGCAGCACCTGCCAGTGGGCTCACACTGTCCCTCTTTCTCCTCCATCAGCCGCAGGGACCTGGACATCAACCGGCCTGGGACCATGCCCAATGCCAAGACACTGCGGTAAGAGTCGCATCGGCATGGCACGGGGTGTCCCAGGGCAGTGGAGCCCACCCAGGCCAAGCCCTGACTGTGCCCCTTCCTCCTCTCGCTTCCAGCTGTCCCGTGATGCTGGTGGTCGGAGACAATGCGCCCGCTGAAGAGGGGGTGGTGAGTGATGGGGGCAGTGCCTGCGAGGATGCACGTGGATGGTGCCCACGCATGGGCATGCTCGGGTTCACTGCCTGCTGAGCCATGTGTGAGCTCCCGTGTGCGGGAGTGTGCTCATGTGCAATCCTACCTGCTCGTGTGGGTGCGTGTGCATGTGCATCTGTGCATGGTTGCCACACCTGGAAAACCTCCCCATCCTCGTATGCCCGGACGTGCTCACAACGTGCACGCTCAGATGTGTCGGCACACAGGTGCGCTCCCGGCTTGGCCGCATGCACTCAAACAGCTGCCAGCACATGCATGTGCTTGCACGCTTCCGTGTGGCTGTCCACACTAGCACAATCATTGGCCACAAGTGCTGTGCAGGTGGCCGCATTTGTATGTAAGGCGTGACTGCGTGCACAGCCCCCCTCCTCCAGCATGTCTACCTCTCTGCATAGGCACACAAGCACGCTTGTGCGCTTGTACACACGTGTGTGCCATGCTGGATGCCTCACCAGCCCTCCTCCCCTTCCAGCCCCCACCCTTGCCCAGACGCTGCCCAGCAGGAGGAAGGTCCCCCCTGTCCCATGGCAAGGGATGGTGGTTCTGCGGGCTCAGGGCTCACCCAGCACCCTGTCTCCACCTACCCAGGGTGGGATGTGCCAGCCGTGGTGGCGTGGGCCAGTGGTGGTACCTATGGGCAACTTCTGCCAGGCTCAGGGCACCCCAGGGTGCTAATATTGTCCCTCTCGCCCGCAGGTGGAGTGTAACTCCAAGCTGGATCCCACCAACACCACCTTCCTGAAGGTAGGCGGGTGGCGGGGTGCGGCCAGATGATCCCTGCTGCCCACGAAGTGCCCCATTGCCCTCTGCCCCAGGGTGTCCCCATGTCCCCATTCCAGGTCTGTCGTGGCTGTGGGGCTGGGGGTGGGCGGGGACAGCAGGGTGGCCCCAGCAGTGGCATCCCACCGGCAGGTACCAGGGGACAGGGTGGGCAGCAAAGGCAACCTCCCAAACTAAGCAGGACCTTCTCTTTGCAGATGGCTGACTCCGGTGGGCTACCCCAGGTCACACAGGTGAGCCCCGTCAGTTTCCCTAGTTAACTGGGTATACTGGGCCCTGAGACATGCGCTGGTGCTGCCCTTGGCTAGCAGGGGATGGGCTGAGGTGGGCACAGGGGTCTTGCGCAGGGGTCGCCAGAGGCGGCTCGGGGCTGAGCAGGGATCTTGGCCTCAGTGCTCCCTCCACTTAGCCTGCTCTCTCCCCGCAGCCTGGCAAGCTGACCGAAGCCTTCAAGTACTTCCTGCAAGGCATGGGCTACAGTGAGTGCCAGGGCTGGGCACGGGGCTGGCGCGAGCCTGTGTGTGCGCATGCTTGTGTGCCTGTGTGCGCGTGTGCTGACCCTGCCGCGGGAGATGAGCCTGGCACCCCCATGTGCCCGTCCTGACGGGGAGCTGCGCGTGCGTCTGTGGCGTTGTCTGTGCAGGCGTACAAGATGCCTACCCATGCGTTTGTAGGGGCGTGGGGTGCACAGGCTCTGTGTGCATGCAGATGTGTGTGCAAGGGCTCTGTGTGCGCATACGNCTGCCGCGGGAGATGAGCCTGGCACCCCCATGTGCCCGTCCTGACGGGGAGCTGCGCGTGCGTCTGTGGCGTTGTCTGTGCAGGCGTACAAGATGCCTACCCATGCGTTTGTAGGGGCGTGGGGTGCACAGGCTCTGTGTGCATGCAGATG
>VZSC01003609.1:10937-28437 GCA_013398225.1 Steatornis caripensis
GCGTAGGTGTCAGGAGGATGGGGCCAGACTCTTTTCAAAGAGTCTGTGTTCCACAAACTGGAACACAGGCAGTTCCACCTGAACATGAGGAGGAACTTCTTTACTGTGAGGGTGACAGAGCACTGGAACAGGCTGCCCAGAGAGGTTGTGGAGTCTCCTTCTCTGGAGATATTCAAAACCCGCCTGGACGCGTTCCTGTACAACCTGCTCTGGGGGCACCTGCTTTAGCAGGGGGGTTGGACTAAATGATCTCCAGATCTTCCAACCCCTACCATTCTGTGATTCTGTGATTTTAGAAATGATGGGGAACTATACTTGCGGCATATTCTTTTAGAATATGGCTCTGTTTGTGTTTTCCCTCTTTCTCTTCACCAGGTAATCTAAGCAGAGGAAGGAAAGAAAGCTTCATACTTACAATATTTGAAATTTATGTTGGCTTTGTTTTCCTTGTTGTTGCAGTCATGTTCATTTCCTCCTTGGAGCTTTTAAATTTGGGAACCTGGATTTCTAACTCAGGAAAAGTTGAACATCCCATGGCCAGATCCCTGAAAGCTGTTATTGTTTTATGTCCTAAAAATGCTTCCAGAAACAAAAGTTGAGCTTGTCTGCCCAAGTTTAAGCATGTAGTAGATTACTTGATTACACAAAACTATTGAAGCCTGTGCTCACTCACATGATGTTCATCATAGTGAGAGCTCTGTAACTAAGTGCCTAGAAGTTGGTTTAATTTTTAGATGTTGTAAGTTTAGACACCATGCTGAATTTTAGCCTCACATCTTTCGTTGTGTCTGTCTTCCTGCCCTTATTTTAATTTGTTTTTTTTTTCCTTGAGTCTTTTAACTTTTGGTTGTGCATAAAAGACTAATAACAACTCTTCTGTTTTATAGGTACTAAGCCAAATGATCTACAATTGATAATATCAATGTCAAGAATGGATGGGGAGGAAAATAAAAGAGATGATATTGATGAGAGTTTACAAGCTGAATTGACAGAAGAATCCTGGAGAATTACATCAGGAGAAGATGCTGGATGTGACTCTTCGTGTCAGCAGAAAACAAAGCTTATATCAGACGAAGTGTTCAGGGACCTTGAAAAGAAAAGCAAAGGGAATGACACTAAGGAAAGGGGACTGTCAGGATCACCAAACCTGGATGTTGTTGAAGCAGACAAACCTGAAAATGTCTCCAGAAAAAGAAAGCGGAGTTCTTCAGAAGACACAAAAGATAGTGAAAGGAAATTGCACCAAGTCATAGCTGGAGAAGCAGGTAGTGTAGTAGCTGGAGCTTTAGAGAAGGAAGGAGTCACCAGTTGTCTTGATGATAACATATTTAATTCAAATTTACTGTGCTTACATTGTGACTTCAAATGTTCTGATAGTGCCATATTGAAAATTCACAAGGAAAATAAGCATTCACAAGAGGTGCCACCTACTTTTCCTGATAAGTTGTCGTCTTCAGAAGAAATCAATGATGTTTGCTCTATGGTTGGAAACATATACAAAGATCTTAAAGGCAAAATGAGTGATCAGTGTTTACCTTCCTGCTCTGATATGCAAAAACATAAGCAAGAAAGCCCCTCTAAACAATCCAAAGAGCAAACATGCCCTCACTGTAGCTGCACAGCTGAATGTTGTTCAACATTACATACGCATGTTAAGCAAGATCATGAGAAATCCAAGATATTTTGTTGTGATCTTTGTGGTTTTCAGAGTGCTGAGGAAAATCTCCTAAATTCTCATTTCCTTGGCAAGACGCACCTTCGACGCCAAAATCTTGCTGCACGGGGAGGATTTGTACAGATATTGACAAAAAAATCCTTTAAAAAACAACAGTCTACTGCAACCAGAGAGAGGAATGTCAGAGGAAAATCTAGGATGAGTAAACTAGGCACAAGGAGTGCTGATGCAAAAGAATTAAGTGTTCACAGTGCACTGAAAGGCTCCAAAGTAAGTTTGTCTAAAGAAAATGATAGCACTGAACTTGTTGAAATTATACCATCTTCAAATGTTCCCACTGAAAAAACAGAGACTGCAACGGAAGAAAAGTTGCTTTCTTGCCATGTAGAAGGAAATGATGAAGTCCGTACTGAAAAACTAGAAATACCAGGACCTTCAGAAAATATCTTGCAGAAAACAGAACTCCCTCCAACTACCAAAAAGCTAGTTAGCAGTTTAAACGTGACAAGGAGATTTGATAGACTGGAACATAAAAGAAATGTTGTTTTGTTAAGGCCTTCATTTGGACAGAGTAGGTCTTTTAAATTAAAAAGGCGGGTTAAAAGAAGATACAATTTGTTGAGTAGTAGTAAGAGAGGGAAGTCTGAAACTCAGAGAGTACACGTGAAGCATATCTCCAGCACACAGCTTAAACCTGGTGATTCAAGCCCTATGTCACATACAGAATTAGAAACAGATGCTAAAAGTAATTGTAGTGCTACTTCCGAAATTCAAGAACTTACTGAAGATAAGCCAAATATCCTTTCTTCTAGCACTACAGATACTAAATATTCTGACATTAAACTTACTGCTGGTCATACTTGCATTGATTGTGGTAATGTTTTCCAGAACAGAAAAAGTTTGGAAATTCATGTTGCAAAGCTTCATACAAAAAGGGTCCAGTTTCATTGTCAGATGTGTAGTTACTCCTCTGGAGCCAGGGAAGACATGAAGCAACACTGTCAGGACAGTAAACACCGGATGGGTGGTTGTAGCTTTAATTGTCAGCTCTGTTCATTTACCAGCTTGAATGTGATCAACCTTCGAAGTCATATGAGTGAAGTGCATAATATGTCCCATAGTTGTCCAACTTGCATTCTTTTTTTTCAAATGGAAGAAGAGCTGATAAATCATCAAAAAAATGAGAAACATGATGGTTCATTATTTCAGCAGGCTACTCCATTGACTAACAGTGATTGTACCTTGCAAGTGGTAACTCATGCTGACTCAGTATCAAACAATAGCCAAAATCTTGCAAAGGAGATAGAAGTGTCAATGAAAGCAAAACCTCCAGACTCTTCCTTCGTAAATCATAGAAATGAGCTAAGGCATTCTGTTCTGAATAAAGCCCAATTCCAATGTAAAAAGTGTTTTTATAAGACAAGATCTTCCACAGTTCTTACAAGGCACATAAAACTCCGTCATGCACAGGAGTATCACTTCCTTTGCAAAGCATGTAATCTCTACTCACTGAGCAAGGAAGGAATGGAAAAACATATCAAAAGAAGCAAGCACCTTGAAAATGCCAGGAAAAACAACATTGGACTACATTTTGAAGAATGTATTGAAAAGGTTTGTGTTGGTGCTGGTGGAATTAAAACAGTGATGGATCCTTCCATTTCTGGGAGTGGGAATACAGAGTTAGATGAAGAAATGATACACGTTTCATCCTCTTCTGTGGAAAACATATCGAGAAATAAGGAATTTGTTCTGCTTGATCAAAGGATTGGTGAAAATGAATTGATTTTAGCTAATGCACCCAAAAAAGGGAAAATCAAAGGCACCATTTCGAGGACATGTGCCCATTGTGGTCTTTTGGCCTCCAGCGTTACAAATTTGACTGTTCACATCAGACGAAAGCACAGTCACCAGTACAGCTATTTGTGTAAGGTTTGCAATTATTACACTGTAACCAAAGGAGATATGGAACGCCATTGTGCAACCAAAAAACACAAAAGTCGTGTTGAAATAGAAGGACATGGAAAACAGAACTCAGAGATCATCGTTAGCCCTGAAGGAGGCAATTTTGAATCTGTGAGCAAGAAGGTTAACAGCCCCATGACTGCCATGTATGAACATGTTGAGGATGGTAGCCGGTCATCAGACTTGGAAAATTCTGTCTTAGACAATCAGGAAGTTGAGCAAGGAGATGCTGAGCTAGAAGTTGTAAATGCCAGCAGGCTGTCAGATTCAGACCATACTAGCAATCCATTAAATATAAACCAACATATATTTTTGGAACCAGCTAGAGTTACTCAAGATGGTGACCCATGTTTCCAGAGAAGAGCAATGGGTGCAAATGACAACAAGTGTGTACACTGCAGCTTCACTGCTCACTCTTCTTCTTCTTTAGAGCTGCATGTGAAACGAAAACATACAAAACAATTTGAATACTACTGCATGGCTTGTGACTACTATGCTGTTACTCGCAGAGAGATGGTTAGGCACGCAGCAACAGAGAAACATAAAATTAGAAGAGAATCTTATGTTTATTCTTCTTCTGGGGAGGAAACAAACACAGCAGATATCTCTAAAGAAAGCACTGCTTTTTCTCAAGAGGAGCACCATCACAGTGCAGGAGGATTGAAAACTGTTTTTGGTGAAACAAAATGTGCCGATGACACAGCAGAAGGCGATCGTATGAGTAAAAGCTTAACTGAGTGTACTGTCTTAGATGGAAATGCATCTCCAGGAACGCCTAAAGGCGTCCGTTCCCAAAATGCAGAGGAAGGTGAACTTGAAGAGAAGTCTAAAAATGGAGGAGAAACCCTTTTATGTGAAGGACTCCAGCAGACTCCTCAGAAAGATGGCATTCTTAAACTTGAGAAGGAGGTATCAGTTAAAGAAGCAGGTACTTGTGAGTTGCAGAAAAGTAGGCATGGTCAGGAGCTGCTCAACTCAGATGATGATTGCACTGCAGAAAATCAAAGTAGATCAAGCAGCACAAACTTGAATTTAGGAAAAGGCGAGGAAAGCTTGGAAGCAAATAGAGAAAACCCTGAAGTAGAGTGCAGAAATACCGACATTCTCAAAAAAAAATCACTGAAAAAAAATAACCCACTTATGATAACTCTTCCAGAAACAAGTAGTGTAGTAGAGCAATCAAATTTTTCAGGAAACATTGCAGAAACAGTGCAAAATATACATAGTTTAGAGGGTGACAGAAGTTTCAAAGGGGATCCTACTGGGGAGGAGGAAGAAGCCCTTATGGAAGCACAACATGAAGCAGAAGTAACTATAAATAACACTATTTGGGAGGCAGATGGCTCAACAGCTGAGGGCATGCAAGAAAGTAGTAATGAGGCTGTAGGAACAGTTATCAATGCTGATGATAAGGGAAAGGCAATGCAAAATTCTGGCAAGTTTGATTCTTCTATAGTGAGGTTAAAAAGCCATCAGGATGGGGAGGCCACTGACCATTCTGCTGAAGGACAGATGTCAGGTGGAGTGAAAGCTAGTGAGCTCACAGTGAAAGCAGACCTTTCACCAAGTGGTGGGAAAAAGAAGAAGTCAGAAGGAATTTCCCTTGGGGAATCGACACGTATTCGCTGCGATGACTGTGGTTTTCTAGCAGATGGTTTGAGCGGACTAAATGTTCACATAGCCATGAAACATCCTTCAAAAGAAAAACATTTTCATTGTTTACTGTGTGGAAAATCATTTTACACAGAGAGCAACCTTCACCAGCACTTGGCCAGTGCCGGGCACATGCGAAACGAGCAGGCAAGTGTGGAGGAGCTGCCTGAGGGAGGCGCTACCTTTAAGTGTGTGAAGTGCACGGAGCCCTTCGATTCAGAGCAGAGTTTGTTTCTCCACATCAAAGAGCAACACGAAGAGCTGTTGCGGGAAGTGAATAAGTACATTGTGGAAGACACTGAGCAAATAAACAGGGAGAGGGAAGAGAACCAAGGCAATGTCTGCAAGTATTGTGGGAAGATGTGTAGAAGTAGCAATTCCATGGCCTTCCTAGCTCACATCCGTACCCATACAGGTATGAAAACGCTCTCTTTGCAAGCAGTCTCTTTCAAACAGAGTGAATTATACCACTGGTCTTTTTCTGCTTGCTAATCTCTTTAACGTTTCTTACCAACTGGCATTCGTATCGCGTGATGAGCTGCCGATGAAATTCAGAATTACCTAGAGGGGTGTGAAAATACAGTGATCAAAGGGCAGAAAATGTAAGAACATTTTAAGCGCAGTCACCCTTCTGCTTTTTGTTTCATACAGAGAGATTTCCTTCCCTTTAATCTAAATTGTAACTATTAATTGGTTCTTACATTTATATAATGAACATAAGTGGTGGTGTGAGAGAACAATTAGCTTTTCTTTCTAACATCCTCTTCCTCGCAGTTGTTTAATATCCAGATTGTTTATTTCATTTCAGTTCGGTTACCCTTTCAGCATTACATAATGCTTCAGGACAGACATTTGATATCACATCATTCCTAAATAAACACTAGTAAGAAGCATCAATAGGCTTTTGCAGAAATAAGTTATGGGAATTGGAATTGGTCAGCCTTTTTGGAAGGTAGTGTGGAAGGCTGATGTGATGCACAGGGATGTAGCATCTGATTTAGTTTCTGTGCTGATCACACTTTCAATTCATTTTTATGTTTAATTTTAAGTGGAAAATTTAAAAACATTTTTGTAGAAAAATGCATAAGCTGCAGTTCTAAATTTATGTAAAAATTCACTGCGATGTTTCTATAAACCTGCCATACATTCTTTATTTTAAATAGACAGCTTTTCTAAATCACTGAGCTCCGCTTAGACAAGTGGTGTCTCCATGGTTGAATTTATGAGTGGATTTGAATAATAAATTCACATTTCAATGAACATATTTTCATTAAAACTGTAAGGTTTATTTTACTGTACTTTTAAATAATGGCTTATTATGGAAGCTATAGTTTAAATTCATGCAGTATTTGAAACTTAGTGCATGGTTACAAGGAAGAGAACAAAAAGGTGAGAAAAAAGAAACATATAAGAATGGTAATTTCTGGCATAATCCTAAAATAGTTTTGTAAGGTTTTTTATGAAAAGGCAAGGACATGACTGGACAACAAAGTTTAAAATTAATCTTGGGGAACACTGACACTGTATTTCAAACCTTTCAAAGTATTTTACTATAACTGCAGTATTCATGTATGCCAATAACTCACGTACTTAATACTTTCAGCATTACTTCTGTCCTGTCAATAACGTAGTTATCTGTATTGCTTCAGCTAATATCCAACTTTGAATGCAGTGTTAAGTCTTTAGAGGGACGCTTGCGTTCACATGGTCAGAACAGCTGTATAAGCCCTTAATATGCCCTCTTACGGCAGATAAAACTGAATAAAACTAAGGGGGAGGATGCTAATGGAGCTCTCTTTAGAATTCTTTATGCAACTGTCTGGTCAAGACATGTTGCTTATAATTGATGTGTCCATTACTTGAATTCTCTTGTAATTATAGTCAATAAGTCTTGTAAATGTGTTAAAGCTCACTAAAAGCATACAAATTCAAGAACAGAGTAAGGCTAATAATTTAAAATAATCAATGTAGGCATTTCAGCACTTAAT
Source organism: Steatornis caripensis (assembly GCA_013398225.1). Lineage (NCBI taxonomy): Eukaryota > Metazoa > Chordata > Aves > Caprimulgiformes > Steatornithidae > Steatornis > Steatornis caripensis. The sequence continues at coordinate 18,216 of VZSC01003609.1, forward strand.
TTCCCTTGTGTGTTGATAGCTGATCATTCTTAATCCATTAAGATTTATTTAGTCGTTTACAATGCAAAATAGGTTTGCACTGGTCACTTGTGCCATTTGAAAATGTCCACCAGGTTAAGTGCAGAATGTAGTCCATTAGTCTTCCTTGACTATATGTATTAATTGCATTTAAAATCAAGTTAATGTGGATGTGAAAGTGAGGTAACTATCAATATATGACAAAGCAACCCTACTTACATAAGTTACATCATTGATTGTAACATTTAGTAAAAGTTAGTGTACTTTTTAACATCTTGTGTGTAGGTCTTATCATGAAGTATATTTTTATTGTGCCTTGGATGGCCCTAAATATGCAAAGCAGTAAAAGAATACATTTCATTTTGCAAGTCATTTTTCAGTGGTGCTTGCACAGGGAGTATAGAAGGGTTTCAGATAGAGTTTTATCTGCCCTCTTTCTCCTGGCACCTTTAAATGAAATGCTTTTCTTATGCTTTGCTTATTCACATAAATAGTAATGCAGAGACTGTTATTAATAGTTAATGGGAAGAAGGCTTTCTCTTCCAATCTGTATTTTCATATTTGTGATTTCCTTTGTGCCTTGTAGAACCTTTTCCAATCTGTATCACAATGGATGCAGTTGAATAAGAAACAAATATTTTGGGTTTAGTGGGAGTGGTGGCAGAGGGAACTGACCTACTCCACCAACTGTATATACACTGGCTTATAACATTGGTGAGGCAGAGTACAGTATTTCTAGCTTCCCATCTGTTCCAGGGTAACACCAGGTACGTAACAGGAGCAAAGCTGCACATTTTCCCATTTATTGTTCTGATTATGTGCTTGTTTAAAAAAAATCTTTCTTCAGCATCTAGGTGTGCCTGTGGATGTTTCTATATGTATATATGTGTAACCATATCCAACTCCTTGCCTTTTTTTTAATTGAGTAACTGGTGGTGGTTTGGGGTGGGGATGGGGGAGGGAAAGTTGTAGAAAGATACAACTAATGATTTCCATTAATAGAAAAATAACGTTTCAAAATACCGTTAAATAATGTTGGAGATTTTCACATTGCAAATGAAAGGGAAGCTTTGCTAGAGAGGAGATAACAAGTAAGTCCATCACATGTTGACAAGTGAAAATGAGGAAGTGTAAAGAAAAATAAAAGGAGTAGTAGAGGTGGAAGACTTTTTAATTCGCAATTGATGCAGGGCCCATAAACTTAATTAACAATCAACATCTGAGGCAAAATCACCTGCAGCCACATCATCTTTGTTTCGTTTCTCATCAGATTTCTCAGTTAATGGAAGGTTTGCCCGATGTAAGTATAGTGTCTTACTCCTCATGTCCTAAACATAGGAGGAATGCTGTGATGATATTTTGTGTGGCTCTGCTCACTTTGTATTGGGCCTGAGCTAGGGACACAGCAACGCCTGCAGGTGCAGGTGATGCTGCCTTTGGCTGGCATAAAAATAAGGCACTGAATTTTTCTTGCAGTTTTGTGTCTCTGTTGGCTGAATGTAAAATAAGGACTATGAAGTCCAGTCTTCTCTGTAAAACGGTAGCACTGTTTGTGTCTCTCTGAACTGAACTCTTAAATTTAGTCTGTTTCCAGTTTGGTGGGGTTTTTTTTTTGTTTGTTTGTTTTCCCAGTTCTCTTATTAAGAGACTTCTTGTTTACTGCTACTAGCAGAGAATGAACACTTTGTTTCCATGCCATAACTTGTGGGTGAAGTAATTCTGTGGCTTTTATTTTTTTTTAAAGTAATTTGGTTGGGAAGATGCTATATTGGAAGTATTTTTCTCATTTTTTCTGTGAACTAAAAGCCAAGTGTGAATCCAATACTATCGCATTTAACACAATGTATAAGAACCATTAAAGTTTGTGAGAATATAAATATGGCTAGGAAATGGTTAATTGCTTCAACATTGATTCAGATAGCCTTACGGTAAATACAGGTTTTTTGCCCCGGTAGTTTAATCCTTAGTCTACTGTCTTCATCTTAAGTATAAAATTTGGGGTTCTTCCATCCAAGAACATACTGGAACAAATTTGGCACCAGCAACCTAAAAGGGAGATGCCCTGCTTTTGTTTCAGGTGGTAAGTATTGACTGGAGCCTGCCAGCACTTGAATTTTCATGGAGTTTAAATGGAGATGTTAACAGATATTCAGCTCTGGAGCTGAGAAACAAATAAAAAAACCTCAAGGCCTCAGTGATTTTTGGACGAGAGCAGTCAACGGAATAATACATTTCTGTATTGTCAGCACGCTGTAGCTATGATTGGTCTGAACTCGAGTTTTTCACAAAGGAGTCATGTAAATGGAAAACAGCAAAGGTTTTGTATGGGAGCCCTGCGGGACACCTGCAGCAACAGAATGAGGAACGAATTTACAATTTAATCAGTAGGAGAGAAACTAAGAGAACATAGGATTGAATCCATATGGTATTTGAATTCTATGACAAAAAAGAGCAGTATAAACAGCAATAGGTTTAAAAAAATTCTCTCCGACTGTGGCCCTGATGTTATTAATTGTGCAGTTAGTCTTTAAGATCGTAAGTTAAAACATCAACTTTTATTTAATGCAAAGATAGGCTTTTTTTTTTATTTGCATGGGTGGTCTCTCTATAGAATGCAGTGTTGATTTGAAATGTCACCAAATTAATGACTAATTTAGTTTTATCGGGATCATTTAAATAAACTAGGGGGTTTTGGTGTGATTGATAGAATGTGATTGCTGTTAGCCGCAGTCTCAACCTGCTTTTGACATTTAAACATAGAAACCTGACTAGATATAACCATTCAGGTGCTAAATATATTTTACATCTACTTCCAACAGTAGAAATGGAAGTATTAAGAGATCTGGCTTCATTGTCATTGAACTGTGAAATATTCAACCTTGTCTGCCTGTGCTTAGTACTGTTGACTTTTTTATTTCACTTAGAAGATTAAAATTAAATGCTTCATTTTTCGTCAGCTTTTGGGAATTAAATTGAAATTTAAGACTCTAAAAATTTTTACTAAGATCCTCAATTTCACCAGTGGATTCTTGGAGGATAGTCTGCTTTCAAGGGCAAAGCAAAAAGGTTCATTGATCAAATATGATATAGTGCAACATTTTTCTTATCAGAGCTCTTTATGTATATTTATTAAAGATCACATATTTCATATTATGCTTAACTGTACTGGAAGAAGTACTTCACAAAACATACACTAAACATAATATGGAGTCTCTGTGACCATATTGTACTTAGTTTTAACTGCAGTTCTATGATTTTGATTTATTGATTTAAGGATTTAGTGGTCAGAAAATTGGAAAGTGCTCCAGCATGCTTTACAATGGTGTTGCTGCGTAATAACATGGGGACTGACATGTGCCCAATTTAACTATTTCAGTTAAAAAAAAATAGTTTTTCCATCCTTGGGAGAGGATCACTATTAATTAAGAGAGACAAATAATTTGACTTTTTGCTGAACTGACGTTCAACACACAAGAAATAGGCTGGTACTTCTTCCTTGGAGAAATAATTTCAGAGTTCTTTGGTCTGCAGTAGACATTTACTATTAAAGTTTGTTCTTGAAATAAATAATAGCCAAAATGTCAATACTTCGGGTTTGCAAAATAATCATAAATTCTTGACCATAAAACAGTCATAAAGGCATAATATTTTATCCACTGTATATTCATATATTGCATGTCATTACAATAGCTAGGTGATGAATCATTTTCTGTGTGTGACAGAACAAATCTGAAATACCAATGCTAATGTGAAATCTATTCAAAGTTGGAAGACTTGTAAAATTACTTTACTTTAAATATATTTACTGAAAAAAACAAGTACATTTTGCAATTTACACCGATATCAAGCCACTTTAAGACCATTACCTGAGTGTCAGCATTTGGAAACGGGGAAGAAGAACTTCTGCTGTCTCGTTGAAAGATTATCTACCTACTATATTGTCCTCTCATTTTAATATTTTGTGGGTTTTTTAATTAATAAAAAGAGTAAATTATTATTATTAAAAGTTAAGACAGTAGTTGCTGTGATCTTGAACTTGAAGGATACTTTAATGAGGGATGTATAGTATATACTGTCTGTGTCCTGGGAGTTACAGATTTACGTACAAGATACGTTTTTTGTTAGGCAAAAATCTCAAACAGGTTAAATATGGTATAGGCTTTTTTAAAGGTTATTTTTTCCCCAGATTTTTTATTTCTTTAACCGTGGGTGATATATTATTCTAATTCAACTCATATCTTATGCTAAATTTTACTTAGGATCAAAGCCATTCAAGTGCAAGATATGCCACTTTGCAACAGCTCAGCTCGGAGATGCCAGAAACCATGTCAAGAGGCACCTTGGGATGAGGGAATACAAGTGTCATGTCTGTGGGTGAGTAAATTGAAACAGTCTCCACCATGGTTAACCAGGAGAAGAGTGCGGGATATGCATTGTTTCAGAATTGAAAACTGTGATGTGAGCAAGAGTGGCTAAAATTATGCATGCATATCCTCCTTTCCATTGTTATGGTAAATTCCTTAAATACAGTTATGACATTCTTTTCCCACTTCTAATCCTGCACTGAAGATGAGCAATTTTATGGGCTACAAGGTCAATTTGAACCTGTAATCTGTAAATTGACTAAATTATAGGATGTTCATTCACATTGCCAGGGAGAACTGTAAATTCCATTTAAAGACATAAAAAATATATAATATAGACTTTACTGTGTGGGGTTTTTTCTTTTGCTATACTGTTATAATTTTAGTACCATTAACAGATTTCTGGACTCCATTAGGGTTTTCATTCTTTACGAAAACAAAACAGAAGACTGATTTTTCAAACAAACGGATCTAAAGTATCGCAAGGACAAGACTTGAAAAATAAATTGAAGTCTTTTATGTTTGCCCGTGTTCTTGTTTGTTACCCAAAAAATCTTGTTTTTCTTTTTTACTTAATCGTTATGTCCTCAGAAGGATCGTTCATAACGTTTAATTGTCCTTCAAATGTGTTGCATTTAATAGGAGGCATTGAGACTCCTTAATGCAAAACTAATTAATTTAGCAGAAATGTTTAAAAGGTTTTAAAATGCCATGGCATATATGGTACATCATAGGACATTCAAAGTTGGATTTTAATACCCTAGTTCTGATTAAAAATATATTTTAATGTTATTGTGCTGGAGAAATTAACTAATATATGCATCATATAAAAACATTTTACTCAAACCTATGTAACCTGCTGTAGCAATCTTATGGCTAATGTGTAGAACAGCACAGGTTCAATTAGGTGATGCAGTGCACACATGAATGGTGTGGTGTGATGTCGGGGATAATATTGAGCGGGGGTGGGGGTTTAGCCTTGGTATGCCGATCTACTGCAGGACAAAGTGAGTTACACATTTTAAAGGACAAGTGAATCTTCAGCTGAAGATGCAGCTGAGTGATTTTCACTGATTCATCTCTCTGTTTTTCATATAATTCTGCATGCAGCATTACAAGATACTTTGCATGTTTTTACTCACTTAAGAAAATTAATTGCTGGCTTCTTGAAACAAGAAATAAAAATGTGTGAGCCTCATTCTTAAGTCTACTGAATATCAGTAGTAGAATAACTTGTGCTACTCTTTATTTTGCAGCATGTTTAAAATGAACATTATGCGTGGTAGGCTATCTTGTGTTGTTTCAAAAATCTTATTTACTGTCTCTGCTATATATGAATGGCTGAGAATTTGACATGGAAGATAGTTAATGACTACAGACCCACAGAACTGTTTAGCTAAGGCTAAGCTCTGTTCTTTAGAAGTTGTCAGCAAACTTGACAGTGGTTCTTTATTCAATTCCCTTTTAACTTAAGTTGAAAAATCATGATCTTATTGAACTATGTTATCGTGAGAGGAAAAGTACAAAACTACAAAAAAAAAAGTACAAAATAGCTCATACCTTATCTTTTATAAAAAGAGAATTAAAATGATGAGGACTTTGGCACAGTACATGATTTTTTCAAAAACTCGTTCTTTCGCTTCAGGATGGACGTGTGCTTAGAATCTGTCTCAGAAATTACACAACTCTTGGTTGCAAGTCACGANTAACTATGTTATCGTGAGAGGAAAAGTAAAAAACCCCTCAAAATAGCTCATACCTTATCTTTTATAAAAAGAGAATTAAAATGATGAGGAATTTGGCACAGTACATGATTTTTTCAAAAACTCGTTCTTTCGCTTCAGGATGGACGTGTGCTTAGAATCTGTCTCAGAAATTACACAACTCTTGGTTGCAAGTCACGATGGTTATGCAAGAGAGAAAGCAAAACANAATTAAAATGATGAGGACTTTGGCACAGTACATGATTTTTTCAAAAACTCGTTCTTTCGCTTCAGGATGGACGTGTGCTTAGAATCTGTCTCAGAAATTACACAACTCTTGGTTGCAAGTCACGATGGTTATGCAAGAGAGAAAGCAAAACATGTATGAATGATTTAAAGTGTGGACTCGAATGTTAGTCACTTTGCTAAGCTAATTGCTTACTGTATGTTGCTGACATGTCATACCTGGTAGCCAAGCAGGTACTCATTTTCCATTTCTGTGTAGTATCACATACCTTATTTTCATCAACAATGTGAAGCTGTGCTATTTAGATGTGACAAAACAGTCACCTTAAGAGACAATATACTGCAATACCCTGTGCTCACAAAAATCTGATTTATATACCTGTCTAAATAATGATCACATTTTGCTTAATGTGCACCAAAAATGTATTTTAAGATTTATACATAAACATCGATTTAATGGGAAAAGGTGTTTTTGTAGTGTAGCTAACAGTCCTGAAGGACTGCCCAGGATTTGAAGGAGGAATGACCAGAGCAGCTTGAACTGTAGTCCAAATAATGAATATGCCATATTTAAAATGTGGAAGAAGGGGAAAAAAGTGTAATAGCCTGTGATGTATGTCTGCTGTTTTGATTGAAAGGATTGGGTAGTGCGTAGGTTAAAAAAAATAAAATAGCAACATAAAAAAAATAAAATTGCTAGGATTGGCTATCGGATTAGTGGCACTATAGAGCATTGGTACATTAACACCACTGACAATGTCAATTCATTATCATTGATGGCTAAATAATCTTAGAAATGCTCAGTGGACCTATTAGTTCCTGAACATAAGCAGCTCATGCTGCATTTCTTCATTAGCTTTAATTGCTATAAATTTTACCTTTTTAAAAATCATGCTTTAAAAGGTGAAGTGATCTTTCAGGAACATTAACTCTGTAATTTTGTCACAAACAGAAGGTCCTGCACTATGTTTTCTTTTCTGCAGTAATTAATATTCTATCCTCTGACTTTTAGATTCATAGTAATAAGCCCCTCTGCTAGTGGCGAGGATAAATTGTGTTTAAAAAGCTTTTGAATCTGCTTGGGCACTCTTCAAAGGTGAAATGTCAGTGCCACATTGTGGTGTAGTGTGGTCTCAAAATAGCACTTTTCTTGTTTTTCTTAGACAAAAATTCTCTGGAAATTTTTGTCTTTAAAAAAAAACAACCAAAAAGCCGTATCTGTGATGATGTTTTAGGAAGGGTCTCCTATTCTCAGTTTTCCAAATGATCCTCATATTTACGTGATACAAAGTACACAATGTATAATTCACTTAGTTGTTGAAAAAGGCAGTAATTTTGCTGTGTTGTTTTATTTTCTTTTAATTGAAGTTCAGGGTTTGTTTTTCCTTCAGCTGCACAGCAGAAACTACATGACACAGAAATTGGACACCGCTAATGTTTTAACATTTGGAATAAACCGTCTGCTACTCATTTCCTTATCGCAGATGTGTGTTAATTGTTTTCTTTTCCATACCCATGGCTGTAAAATATATCCCATTATTTCAGAGGTAGTATCTATTTTCTGCGGGTAGCAAACTGCTGCGGATTTGAATTTAGTTTTTGAAAGCCTGGCTCTGAAATCGGCTGATACTCTGGGTTAGATGAGCAAATCTTGGTTGCCCAGCATTTAAAATTTTTGTTTCGTTTGTCTGGTGAAATGCAGTGCAAAGGCTTATCATGCACTTCTCAAATTTTATGCCTCAGGTAGAACATGAAAAATCCATTCTTCTGCACTGGAGATTTTGAGCAGAATTTATAGGCAGTGTTTGATTTTAAAATGCATTTTGCCTTTTCCTTGCCTTTGCTTTCAGAAACAGAATTTTTTGGGGTGTAGTTACATGTTTCAAGTAAGAGGGGCTGCTTCTTCCTGTTTTTCCTCTCTTTTATGACTTCTTAAAAATCTACTGAGGAAGATGGGTATAAGGTAGGTTTGGATTAATTTAGGAAGATTTTCAGTATTTAAAACATGCACGTAAACATTTTTTTATCACCTTCCTAAAAACTGAAAGGACATTTCTAGTAATGTCTTTATTATGTTTATTCCATCTATAGTATTCCATATATAGTCGTCAAGTGCTTTAAGGAACAAAAGTAAGTATTGGCATACACAAAGGAATTTGGAATGGGGTGGAAAAGGTTGGGGCTTTTTTCTGTATTTTGCTGAAGTAGGTCTTTCTTGTGAGGTGGGTTTTTTGTTTTGGTTTGGTTTGCCTTTTTTCCCTTTGTTTTGGTCTTTTGGTGGATAGAGGTATTAATCTTTTTTACTTTCTGCTCCTCAGTTCTCAATTTGCTTTGAAGCTCGTTTTCCCAATTAATCCTGGAGATACTATGTTCTGCTAAAGAAGTGTTTTGCTAAATTTGGTTATTTTTTAAAGTCTCATATAAACAAGCTTTGAGGAGAGTTATAGTGTCCCAAGCATGGAAAAACTTCACTTTTGCTGCTGTTGTTAATGCTAAGAATAGTTCAGAGATCTTAATCTCTGTGAAGTTCAGTATTTTAATGACACTGGTTGCTTTGAGAATGTCTAAGGAAAAATACTTGCCTGTATTGAGTATAGTGGCTAATAGATCTTTGTACTTTGTCGATAAGGATGTGCTTTGACCAGCTGCATCAAAAAAATTGGCTGTACTCCTGTGTGTTGTGTTCTAAAAAACCTTTCAGATTTTCAGATTTTTTTAAACTGATTACTGTTAATGACAGGCTACTTTTAGTGAAAGCCTGCTCTTAAGATTGCTTTTAGCAAGCAAAAAAAGACTTATTCATAAACTTATTGGTAGGAGCAGGAAAAACATTATATTTTCAAGGATGCCTTAATGTACTGTAATATAAATTAATTATTTATACTTATGCAGTTTGGGAAATCTTAAATAGAAAGTTGCTACTGTAGTAAAACTATTTTTGTGTGGTATTACCTAGTTTTTGTGCATTAGAAGGGATCTCTGTGTAGATGATTATAATGTCACTTTCTGACCTTTGCAGCTTGAATAATTGTAAATCATTGCTTCATAACGTGTCAGAGAATGTCTGTACTAGGCAATTAAATGGCAGAATATAATAGACCAAATTATTGCCTGTCATGTTTTCAACAACACAGTTAGTATTTGAGTTACACTTAATCATTACGTGCATTAGCAACTTCATTGGAATCCAGCTTCAGGCTGAGCATGAAATACATTACATTATTTAAACCTCTAATGGTAGAAGTCATTTATTTGTGTTGAAGTGTACAACATGCAGAGTTTCATAAAGCAAGGAACACTTGAGAGCTTAATTTATCCAAATCAAAGTCTAAATGCAGATAAACACAAGTGGCAAAAATTAGTAATTTTTATAGGCTGGAAATATTTAAAAATACATGGTTGTGGGTAATTGTAGGCAGCACGAATAAATTAAAATAACTATTTTTACTCAGCCCTGAGAACTAAAACTGTTGTATACCTAAATCATCAAATGCATCATGAAATTGCATTTTTAAATGAACAATTAATTACACACATCTTACGTACAGATGTGTCCAAACAAAAAAATATGTATTTGATTCGGCTGTTTAGATCAGAGATAAGTGTGTGTGAAATGACTGTTCCAGATCCAGCTGTTCTGAGTTTCTCTATCTGCATTTTGCCGTTTGGTCCTATCATGCACTTGTGTCTACATTTACTTAAGTAAGGAAAATGAGGTGAACCTACGTAACAGCTTGTCAAACTTGCACACACTTTTAAACAAATTAATAAGAAAATACGAGAAAAATATGTGGAGTAAGGTAACATCTGTGTTATATTATCTTGCCAACTTTTGTTCAGTTATCTATCATTTTATTAGATTTGCAAACCTGACCTTCAGTACATAGTCTC
>VZSC01003609.1:34251-59675 GCA_013398225.1 Steatornis caripensis
TTTTTTTTTCCTGGATGGCATCCGGGTGCCGTGGGTGCAATTATTGTCATGTGTTAATCCAGTGTAATTGAATGAAATCAGAACCAGGTTTTAAGGATTCCTCTATTCCACATAAAAATGACAGTTGATTATGCTTAAGCAGATGTAGCGTGGTACAAACTTGTCTTTTAGAGTTATGCAGAAAAAGCAGATGCTCTTAAAATGCCAGTAAAGCTGCAGAATGCTTTGAACGTATTTTGGTTTCATCAAAGGACATGGTGCAATTGACTTCGGTAGCACCAAGTTTTCGCCCTCCAAATTTATGATGGTCTGTGAAAGATAAAGGCAATTCTAAATGTTATTGCTGTCTATACACAGTGATTTTCTTCAACAGGCTTTGAAAATTTGTGAGAAACGGTCAATTGTTTGACAGTCAATGTTGTTTGTTCAGCAGCCTTTTTCTATTTCAAGCATATCTTTTAATACTGAACCTTAACAAGAAGGGCACTACTTCCTACGTAGTGCTACACAAACGGGATGAACTGTCATATCATTTATTGATTCCATAACCAGTTATCTCACTGAGATGTCTTTTATAAAAACTGCTGATAGTGATTTGGGAGAAGGGAGGGGAAAAAAAGAAAGAAAAAGCGCTTCTACCTAATAGTATAGCATCTGAAATACTGGGAAACCATTGTGTCTGTGCAGAGCTGCAGTTATTTATCGTTCCTCTGTCTTAAACGTACACATTGCATTGACGTGGTTTGGGGATTNGGGAAAAAAAAAAAGAAAAAGCGCTTCTACCTAATAGTATAGCATCTGAAATACTGGGAAACCATTGTGTCTGTGCAGAGCTGCAGTTATTTATCGTTCCTCTGTCTTAAACGTACACATTGCATTGACGTGGTTTGGGGATTTTGTTTGGTGCTTTTAACAGTTTTTTGGGTTTGGGTTTCTTTAAGAATTCATTGAGTAGTAGCATATATTACAAGAGATTTTGAATTTATATTACCAACTGATTCAGAATAGGCTTCATCAACATAGGGTTGAATCCAGCAATCAATGCATTTGATTTTATTATAGTAATTACTATAACACCTTCAAGTCTTGATATACCAGCTATTTCGGGAGAAGCGTAAGAAGCGTACTGAGCAGTAGCTGAGTAAACTTCCCTAATAGCGGGGGGTAGGTTTTTCTGGTTTGTTTGTTGTTTTTTCTCTTTTTTTTTTTCCCCCTGAACTCTTGATGGCAATACATGGTTGGTTTATGCTTTGAAGCATGAGTATTTTTATCCTTTTTGAGGCTTAGTGGTGCTGGTTAAGATGCTACTACTCCACCTGCTCACGGCCAATTCTGCCTTGTGGGATAGTTCGTATAAATTCTTCCCCATTTGTTGTAGAAAAAATTGTTTTGTCAATGAGAGCCCATCAATGTAAAGAGTTTAATCTGGCTGAATTTGCTTAGTAGAAGTTTTACTGTTTATACCTTAACTACTTAATTTATTAATGGGCTCTTGTAAGTGACTTGCCAAGACGTTGTTCCCCATTTAAAATTGTTTAGTTACGTTTCACTTTACTAGACAGTCATTTGTGATTTTTGAAATTATTGAGTGGTGCTGATCTTCTAGGATCATAAAGCTTAGAGAAGAGATTTTTTGAGAAGAGTAGTTGATTTTCATGTGTGGCACTGCTGGTCTTACAATAAATACATTGGACCAGATCTTCAAATATACTCATGAAATGACAGGCACAGTTGAGGAGACTTTAACACCCCTCTGACTGCAAAGCTCTGCTTTCTTGTTCTGTGTAATAATTTTTGCTTAATACGGTACTGGCTTCCTCTGAGCCGTAGAGGCTCAGTAATATAGGGGTTAAATGTGGACATACCAGTGATTTGCTGTTGCTTTTTGAATGTTATCGATGTCCTCCATTTCCCTTACCAGCTGTATTTGTCCCCTTTTTCAGGAGACAGTTCCAGAAGCAACTCATAAGGTTAAAGATTTAGACCATTGTCCTTCCCGTCTTCTTGGGTTACTCTTTTTTTGTGGGGATTAAATGTTGTACCTTTTTTTGCTAATTTTACTCAAGGCAGACATTAAATCTTGAGAAATGTCCTGTGTCTGTTTCAGGGCCCAAATGCAACAGAAAACACATGTCTGCTCAGTTATGGACTGAGTGCCTTAGGACACCTGAAACGCTTGGAAGAGACTCTGATGTTGCTTGTGTAGGGCCGAAATGCCTAAAGGACAGAGGGGAGTGTGTGCTGCTAGAGCGTGCCTGTGAGTCCCCTCATAACGGAAATTAAATTGGCCAAAAACTGCATTAAGAGTGGAACAAAACAACAGGGTCTTACTGTGGCTGGTTTCCCCTTTCCCCATTCAACAATTTTATTAGCATCTCTACATCTGATGACGTATCTTGATACCTGCAGCTTGGAACTGAATTACCGTCCTTCAGCCCTGCGCTACTCGTAGTGTCTTCTCTGAGAATAGACTATCAGTAGTCGTGATGTTGCAGCCATGATGATGAGTCTGGAGATATAAGTGATGCTTGTGGATGGAAGTATACCTCCGGAAGAAGCAGATGTACTTCCCGGCTCAGTCCCTTCCTCTGAGCCTGAGAGGACAGCTTGCTCGCTCTTCCAGTAGTATCATCTAGTGTAATAGAAGGTATCATCTGTTTCTGTGGGTTGTTTTTCCTCCATAATGGCTTTGGATTTTTCTGCAGGTCCCTCCTATCCCTTCAACATTCACTCCTTTCCTGGTAGAATTTGAGATGTCTTAGGAGATGTACTTAAAAGCTGAACATAGGTTGAATTAATTCCTCTAGGAATGTTAGTACGGGCCTCCTTACCTCATGATGGTGGGATGCAACCAGAGTCGCTGTACTCAGAATATTGCCCTAAGGATTGGGGTAAGCTCTCTTGCTTCAGGACAGCAGCGCACTGGCATGGGTTGATCTTTTCTTTTTTTGTTTTAAAAATGGAAGAGAGTTAAGCTTATTAGTACAATGTTACATGTCGATGGTTGTTAATGAAATACACTGTCCTGAATTCATAAAGCACTGAAATTATTTAATTTGCTTTGCTTTAAAATAAATATTCAGTAAGTAGCATTTTGTATCATTTGAAACACTTGCTATTATATGCTTTTGAAAATGTAAATACAGTGATCATAAGATAAAATTTCACCGTTTATAGCGAACAGTCTGTGAACATTGCTATTGTGAAAAGTATTGCTTTTTTTTTTTTTTTAACGTGCTTGCCAAATGAATGAGTGTATTTTTGACATTGTTTAGCCTATGCTGGCTCGAAGAGATATTCCTTTTCCAGTATTAATAGCATCTAGCACCGTTCATTTTTCTGGCGTATACTAGAAAGCATACAAAGCAAGCTAGATTCCTGGGAAGGAACATTGTCTTAAACATTTGCTTTATCTGTTCATTCCAGTAGATGGCTACAGTTCACTACCAAATTGTGGCTATAATAGATTTTTTACAGTAAGTAAATCAGAAGATGAAGGTTGAATTACTATAAATGAGTTGACCTGTACATTTTTCTTATTTCATGTGCTTAGTCCTGCACTATTCAGTATTTTTCTATGTACGCCTTTTTCAAACTACAGAAAAATGTTGTAATACTTCTTTTTTTTTTCCTGTTAATCAAGGTTTTATAATATAAGTGACTCTTAGATCTGTTACAGTTTTCTAGTATTTCTAATTGTGCATTATTAGAAGAAGGCTTATACTATCCAAACACTGGAGGAACTGAATTGCTGAAAAGCTGTATGTTAGTTTTATGAAAGTAGATGCTTCCAGAGTCTTAACATTATTTTCTTTTGTTACTGGTCTTAGGCGTTTTGCATGGAAACTGACTGTTTATCACTTGCTTTTGCCAAGTTGACTTTTGCTTTTACAGAAGCAGATGTTCTCTAGTAAGCCTTTTCAGTATTAAGCATGAAGCGGTGACTTTAACACATACAAAAGTATGTTTACCCTTGCATTTCGTTTATGTTGTACTTTGCAAGGTTTCATTACTCTCAATTCCCATCCAGGTCTTTCTTTTTTTAAACCTGATTTGCATACAACTAAGTTCATACAAAGGGATTTGTTTTAAGCCCCTGGAAGAGCAGCTTGCTTCTGAAAAGCTACTCATTAGCAGTTCGAGGAGTGGAATTCTTTCAAAGGTATATTACTCGTTTGTACTGTATGAAGTAGCTCGCAGTACAACACTGAAATATTAGGTATGCCTTTTGACTTTCTCAGATCGAGTGATTCTGAATTCATCATGTAAGCTAGTGAATATTTTGCTTTAATTGTCAATGAGATGGAAGTGTTGAAACTGACTTTTATTTCTACTCATATTTGCTGGTAAATGCTGCTACCATCTCGCTCTAATTTTATCATATTACTTTCATTTTTGCCTTACAATAGCTACAAGCTGAACGCAGCAATTTAAGGTGCAGATTTTTGTTATTTTACAAATGAAAGGGCCATTTTTTGCATTAACTGCTATGCTGTGCTATTGCAATTTTAGGTCCCTTTGCAATCAACTGCCAATTTATATAGCTGGCTACAACTGCTTAATCTATTATTAATAAGCAGTGCTACTGAGCTCTACAAATGATAAAAATTGTACCAGTTTTACACAGGAATTTCATTTTTATATCTAAACTACATACAATAACTTTATTCTCTACCGTGAAGATAAATATCTTAATTATTTATAAATTCTGTATGTTTTATGGTATCGATTTAAGGATTCATTTGTTACCCCTGAAATATATTGAGAGGCCTTAGCTGTAACTAAAATATTTTTCGTTTACCCATTTAGTTACAATGACATAGTCTTAAGGCCCCAAATTTAATTTGTTTACAAAATAGTTTTAGAGTTTAATACTGGGTTGAGTATTCTAGAAAATAAATGAATGCTGTGTTATTCTTAAGTTCTTAAATTGAGTGTTTTGGATTATATATGTGAAATCTTAGCTTGCTTGTATGTTTAGATTTTTGTTGTAGCCACATGATTCATTGAAGGAGTTCGTCCTCTGAGAGGGAAATGTATTTGACCCCTTCTTGAGATCATATACGACGAGTTCATCAAGAATCACAGATTTTAATAAGGTAAATGACGTTAGTTCTGTCCCCTCCGGTGTTCGTGGAACCGTGACATGCCCAGCACTTGGTCCTTACACTGTGGAAATACGTCGGCTGCCCTGGAGAGCACCTGGCTGTGTTTAGGACATCTCAGTTGTGAGAAAGATTGTACCTGGAGGGCAATTATGGTCAGGACAAGGGATGCACAGTAGTAAGTCCCTGGAGCACTTTAATGGGCTATAGAAATGAAAGGGGGGGAAAAAAAAGAAATAAAAAGAGAGAAAAATTACTAAGGTAACAGTTGTGCCTCTAAGAATGGACGGTGAGGTGCTAAACAGTATTTGCTTAGGGTGTATTTCTAGTCATGTAAACTTCTGTCTAATCACATATTTAAATTTCTTGTAAACCCCTTCAGAATTTGTTTGCCTAATTATTTAGGAAGGATTTAGAGATTTATTAAGCATCCTCGTTGTTTTTTCTGTAGTATGCTTCTTAGATCAAGCATTTCCACAAATGATTCACTGGTCACAGTGAATTGGACAGTATTTTTTGTTTTTCACCCCCCTTTCTGGGATTTCATTTCAGCTGAATTGTTACGTCTCTCTTTTCCATAGTCATAGACTGTTTAATCACATGCACACGCGTGCACAGATGTGAGAAGTTTAGCTTAAATGGAGGAATGCAAGGGAACAGATAATCTGAACTGAAAAATCCTGCCTGCATTTCCTTCGGAGTGACTGGGTACGGGGGCACGGGGCTGTTAATACACCAGGATGCCGTGCCGTCATTTTTGTTCCCCTGCCCGGTATGAAATCCACGCGCTGCCTCACTCGCCTCCCAACTCTGGGCAGTGGCGTGCGTGGTGATGGTGCTCACTCCTCCGCGGGGCGACGACCAAGCGTTAACGCTCGCCAGATTTTGGTTTTGGCTTCCCTAACCTGTGAAGGCTGGCGCTGGGGGCCGCTTCCCCTTGTACCTTGCCCAAAGGGCTTCCCCGCACGGGCGGCCGCTGCCTGCGCCATGGCCCTGGAGGTCGGTGGGGCAGCGGGCCGGGGTCGACAGTGCCCCGCCGTGCTTTGCCGCTAGGGAGTGTCGGAGGGAGAGGCTCAAATTAATTTTCCACTTTCCCTGTGAAAACGCTGGTTTAACTTCACCTCCAGCAGCAGCAGCAGCAGGAGCACTCATGTGTTATAAATAGATTCAAACATTACAAAGGCGTTTATCTTTATGGTCTTTTAGAAGGATTTAAAGGTAAAACGCGGAGCCTTTTATGAGTAAAAATGAATTCTTTTTGCGCAGCTTGTGTGTTTCCTCGTAATATTGCTAACGCATCTAGTTAATGGTAAACTTATTTGCATAATTTTGATAGTAAGTGCATCATACCTGTCTGGTAAGGAGGTAAACATTCTTAATCTGATAGGGGCTGAAAAACAGCAGCTTGTCTTTATCTAATTACTTCCTTAAAGGTTGTTCAGCAAATGTCACGTATTTTACTAACAGAACGCTTGCTTGGAACGAGACAAGTTATTTATATTACAGCGAATCAAGAATCACAGTAAAAGCACAATTGTCTTTAAAATGCATTTTGATAGTGAAGTGAGTTTAGGTTTGGTATGGTGGTGTACCATAATATTTAACAAAATAGTAAATGTCTCTTTAAAGGATGACACAGACAAAATTACAGCTGTTTCATTTTATTTAGTGATCTGAGGAGCTTATATTTAAATGAGAGAAGTAGTCGATATAACAAACTTGTGAATTCTTTCCTTTCACCTGAGGAGTTTAAAAAAAAAAAAACCAAAACGTAACAAGTATATTAGGATGGATGACATCAGGTCTATGTTGTATGTCTGCTTGCCTGGGGTGCACTCATAAAAAAATAAAGCAAGGCTTTATACAGTTATAGTGTGCACTAAATTTGTGTTCAACAGCCATAAAATAAAATATTCAAGTTTCTTTGAAGAAAAACTGTTGTTTTGCGGTATCTGCAGGCCAAAAAATACGCCACTGTTGTGAAGGGTAGAGGGTTTCTTTTGCTATTGCTTTTATTTTTTTAACGGTCATCGTAGTTGCTACGTACCTTCATTTTTGCTTTTGCCTATCTGGCAGTGTGGAATATACAAAGGAGGCTCTTTCTGTAAAGCATATTTTAAAAAAATCAGAAAGAAAACCACCCATTTATGCAGCAGTATGTTTTGGTTCTGAGTAAGCAAACTGTATGCCTAATGATTTCATAAGAATTTAATATTGTGTGTTTTACAGATGGAAAAATGTTGATAAATTTAGGTTAATTTCAACTCTATTTATGGAACTACTTATGCATTTTTTAAAAGAAACAGAGTCTTCTTAAATTATATATAACTTGAAAAGGGGTCTGTTGTTTATTTGATTTTAAATATTAGATTGTCCCTGAACGAGGCAGAAGAGAGTATTATGTAGAACACTACTTATGGAAACAGCAAGCTAGTAAATCTATGCTGCACTAAAGTACAACATTATATTATTCTGATAATATTTGACTTTTGCACAATATTTAAATGAACATTAGTATAAATAGGAATGCTTAACTAAAACACAAGTTCATCATGTAGGCTAATGCATTACTCTTGTATGTTTGTACATGAGTGAACAATTATTCTAAAAAGTTTATGTGTGTGTTCCAGTGACAAAAGTTGTATTAAAACAAACTGTTCCGATAGCGGTGACAGAAGACATGGTTGATTGTTGTGTTTGAGAAGTAAATGGGCAAAATATTTGTGGATCTTTTAATGATTACAGTTCTTGATAGCTTTCATAAGAGTGCACATAATTTGTGACAACTCTAATAAAAAAACGTGGCAGCAAAACTTTCTGAGTTAGCGGCAAAGTAAATGGGGCAGGTTTTGCATTTTGAACAGAAATCTTATGAACTGTGATTGAATTTGTCGTGAAAGTGTGTCAGAATTAATAAAGTATTTACGTGCAAGGTTGCTGGGCTTTGCAGACTGGTTAGGGCTGAGGATTGGTTAACATGAAAAGTCATTTCTGTGCGTTTGGTACTAGACAGCAAAGGACAAATGTACTTCTGTGCGTTTCGGATCATAATGCCATTTCTCATTTCAAACCATTTTCGTCAGGACACCAGGCAAAACAATGATGCTTTGAGGACGTAATTAAAGATATTGTTCAAAGAACAACTTTCTGCATATTTGAATTATTACTGTCATCAAAATCATACAAATATGGAAATATGATTGCCAGAAGCACATAAATCAATGATCAGCATGGCCTCAAAATCCAATAAATATGTAGAGTTAAATACTTTAAAATGCAAATTGCATCTGATAATTTGCATATGGTAGAATTTAAAGGAAATTTTGTTGCTTAACAACCTCTAAGGTAGCAGTTAGGGCTATGGGTAAACATAGATTTTTTTATTCATCATTGGTCAAGTTGCAAGATTTGATAAATGATAGGAGACTGCTTTCCTTGGTTAAAATGACTGCATTCTTTACTGAATCCTGAAACTGCCTTGAAGTCATCTGAATAATTAAGAGTTAATTATTCTTCATCCATCTAAATCAGAAAAGGACAGATTTAGGGAAGGAATTTATAATTTTTGCCTCACGTCCTGTCATGTCGTAATGTGATAAACTAAACTGACTCCAAATAATATCTAGTGACCTTATAGTAATTACGCCTCACAAAACATTTTGGTTGAAATGTTTTAATTGCTTACATCGATTCCAGAAACTACATGTTAACAGACTCTGAAGTTTAATTGTGTTCAAAAGAAAGCAATATAAAATTCGTGTTCCATTACTACTCCAGTTTAGTTTTATCAGTGTAGATACTGTACGAGGTCTTTTACTTTTTTCCCCATGATAGCGCCTTTCTCTTTTTTCTCTGTTTTGCTCTTTTTGTATGCAAGCCATTATTTTTAAAGGAGAGTAAATATGCACCTCAAGAATATATAACTTTTGTTTAAAAAAAAAAACTTTCTGAGTTTAGCAAAACCAGTGATTTGTCAGCGGCATCAATCCAGTTTGCTTGCTTTTTGCAACTTGAAAAAAAATGTACCCCTAAAACACAGGCTAAGAAAACCAGAATAGCCAGGCGTCTGTCTCCCTGTGAAAAGGAGGACAGTTTCAGAATTCTGAATTGAAGCCTGTTTATATTTGCTAATTTCAAAGTAGAATTTTTTTTTTTTCAAGAAGAAGGGTTTACGAATGTTTACTGATCACAAGAGGAATTGTAATAAAGAAATCAATATGCATGATCCCTTTTCATGTAGTACAACAAGGTTACACTGTTAGGTTAAATACAGGCTGCATTCCTTTTCAGAAAATCAATTTGCTCTATAGTGTGCAATAGCAAGTCTCTTCTGAAAGAGTCATTTTCTGTTGTGCGCACAGTAAATTCCATATTGATGCCTTCAAATAGTATTGACTGATTAAAAAAAAGGAAGAAATGCTAAGCACAGTAACTTAGAAGATTATTATCATTTTCAAGTAATTGCTTTCTTAGTAGTTATTTAATTTCTTTCTAAGAGACAAACCGGTAAAACGTGTTCTTGCATATCTTTTAAATTATTAATACTGTAAAACTGGTGTTGTGACATTATTTTCAAAATCTTTTAAAATATTATTTTCATAATAGCGACAGAATACCGTATGTGATGTAAAATACTGTCGATTTAACATAGACTTATTTACTGAATTCAGAGGATAGGTTTTGGGGGATTGGTTGGAGGTTTATTTGTTTGTTTGGAGGTCGGTTTTTGGTTGGTTTTCTTTTTTACATTTATTTTAAGGTCTGGTCATTGTTCACAAAAAAAAAATGTTTTCAGTTGTTATGATTGTATACATTTAAACTGTGATGGAGCTTGCAAAGCAACACTGGATTTCTGTAAAGATTATCTGCTACCTGCCTGGATTCCAAACAAAACAAGCAGTGCATGGAGAGGGAGGGGAAAAGTTAGTAACTGTACTCAACCTCCTTAGACATAACATGGCTTAAAAGCCATTTTTTGTAAGGGAAATATATGGAAACTTGGTTTATTTTCAGTTCTTGTTTTCTCAGAACATAAAATTATGTCTTTTAAAATGCTTTGACCATTTTTGATCTAACTGTTCAATTGTAAAGACAATCTTTTGCTTTTTGTGTGTTTTTTACTGAGCAGTTCTTGATGGACTCTGACTTTTCCTTTTATTTCTGTCAACCCAATTACAGTACATTAGAGCGCACCCTGATCCTACTTGTTTGCCTGTTATGCAGTGTATATGTTTAACTCATAAGCATGTTCATTTAGATATTTCAGTCTGATCATGCTGAATGTCTTGCAGCAACACATATTGATGTCTACAGAACAGTAGATACTTCCAACCTTAGTTGTTCATTCTAGAAATTGTAAAATGCAAATATATATGGTTTTGATTACTTACGAGCTGTCGTATCGGAAAAATCTAATTTCCCACTTTGTTGTTTCTCTGTCAAATTCAGTTGTTTGTTATTATGCCCTAAATAAATTCAGATTTTAATTGGAGAGAATTTCATTCATTAAGATTTGAATTACTGAGAAAAATACCTGGAATTTGAATTAGAAAACCAGCCAAACCGTGCATATATTTAGACCCGAAGTTAAAATGCTGTTTGTTACGGTTTCATTTTAATAAAAAAAATCGTTCACCTTTTAAAGGCAGGCTGGCATTTAACATTTACTGGTATTAGAAGGACACTTACCTAGTGATGTAGCTATTTTCCCTGTATTTCGTTTTTGTAAGTTTAAAAGATTTGCTTCCTTGCTAGGCTGGAAATGAAGTGATTCAAAAGGCTGGCTGCATTTCTTTTTTCTGGTCACAAAAATGCCTATAGTAAGACTACTTTAGGTATAATTCATTGTTTAGAAACCCTGGGCTGCTGTTTGTTTGCAGCATTCTTGTTATGGATCTGAATTGCCCAAACAACAATGTAAACCAAGCCAGGCATAGCAGCAGACAGAAAAATACATTCAACTAGTGGGATCATGGATTTGTTTGATTCAGGTAATTGAAAGTGTTTCATACTATTATTGCAACTTGAAGGCTTGTTTAAGTGTCTAGCTGTCAGTCAGTTTGGAAGGTGAAAAGTATTCGATTGTCACTCTGTCAGTCAATAGAGATGAGAACTGTCTGCCTAATGGATTTCTTTACGTAGATGTCTGCATGGAGGTAGAAGTAAAATCAATGTGTTGTCATGTGCAAGTACGCTGCATCAAACTGCCAGGTGAAATGCAACTGTGTTTCTGTAGTGTCTACATACTCGTTTGTGGAAGACAGACAGATGCTCTCTGTATTCACAGGTAACAAACTCTGTGTGGTCACACATGAAGGTTTATTTTTGAACGCTTTATAAATCGTTTGGTCTATTTCCACTTGTTCCAGAGGGCTTTTTTCCCTTTTGCTTGATCATATCAAGGATCAATACTCAAAGAAACAATATTCAACTTAGTAGGAAAAAACATAAGTTGTTATTCCATGAGACTCAGAGCCCTAAGACTGTTTTCTTTTAAAGCTGGGTTTCTGCGTGTTTTCTGCTTGTCAGTGATGACTTATATTGAGCTAACTATGTTTCCTGCTCGAGTTTTGGTTGTTAGGTTAACTACATTTATTAGAGTGTGTGTTGGCTTCCTATAGCAAAAGAGGAAGAGAGTATTCAGTGAATAACAGAAGACATGCAGCCATAAGCTTTCAAGACCCTTGACGAAATGGGCATCAGGCTCCGACCCCTGTTCTTTCTCTGGGAGATGCTTACAATACAAACTTCCACTGAGCAGGATCTGATAGCAAAGTGGCATCTGGAAAATTATTACAACATCTCAGAACAATGGTACCGATTGTTACGGTTCCCACTAATTCCAGGCTTAAACCTATACAAAATAGGTGCGTTATGATAGTAACCAAAGATCGTATTTAAAATTGTTTTTCTGCTAACTAATACAAAACCACATATAAAGACATGGATCTTAGCCCCACTGAAGGCAGCAGGCTGAAACAAGAGATACCAGCTTTGGAAAAATACTGATATAATCACATATTTCCTTTTCTAGTATTTGTATACGTGTGCTAATTTTGATAATTAAAATATGTATCTCTTAGCTGCTGCTCTAGGGGAAAAAGAAAAAGGAGTAAGAACTAATTCCCAACTACAGAACTGAACTGTGAGTAATGAAGACCATAAGTAGCAGAGACTGGTGGTAAAACACAAGATAGAACTTCAAAAGAAAGATCAGGATTTTGTTTTTGGTTATAATAATTTCAAGCTGAAAAAAAAAAATGTTGTTGGGTGGAAGATGGCTCCTGAGAGGTAGAGGCAGGGCTATGAATTATCAGCAACATTCTTTTTAAATTTCTTTTATAACTTGAATGAGTACTTTCAGTTTTTGCAGTAAATGATGGAGGAGTTCTGCTGGCGGTACTCTCGTTTGTTCCCAGATCGCTGTGTCTCCTGTTTAGGGGTGATGAGGGAAAATAACGTGCAATACTTGTACCCGAAGATTGTAGTATGTTTATGGAAACAGGCAGAATTAGGCACAAATTCGTAGGCTCAAGGCTGAAGGAAATACTATGGTCATCTAACATGCTATCCGTCACAGAACTGGTTGCATAATTTCACCCAAACAGCATTGGTTTTGGCACTTTCTGATTTGTGTACTTTACTGCCCACATGATATTTAATACTCAGCTCCTGTCAGTTCTTACGGAGGTTTTGGGTCTGGATTTGTTTTGCAGAGGAAACAGAAGATGCTGTAGTGTATAGAACACACATCGTTATTAGGATTTGAACCGGACCATGATTGTCTACCACTTTTGAGCTAATGGTTCAGTTAGAAGAGCTGGCAGCAGCAGGAGGTGATCTTCTGTGAACAGTTTTCTAGACAAAGGTATTTTACTCTGGCCATAGTTAATGTGTCAGAATACTTGGATATTTTCTGGCAGAGTCTGTTGTGTGGATAAGAATTTATTTTGTGGAACTGAAGATGCTGCCAATTTGCGCAATGAGTTTGTTGGTAAGTGGTCTAATGAAAAAATAGTAGCGGTGGAGCGTATAGAATCATAGAGTTAGGCAGCAGAAGTGGTTGTGAGACGCTGAATGCACAACCGAAAGTGTGCACATATCCTGAGCTCCCAGTAGGAAGAAAAGAGGATGCATTTTATCTGTTTCCCATGAAGGTGTGCTCTTTGTGCTGTACGATGAAGTCAGGGAAAAATACAGGAAATGGTGAAATTAGAAAGCCTTAGGTCGATTTAAATGGATTTATGGCAGATCTGGAAAGGTACCACAAAGGAACTCTTAAGCTCCTTGCCTTAGCAGATATGAAAGTGTGATCTCAGATACAGTTGAAAATTAAATTAGCATCAAGAAAATACACAAATAGTGTAATATCAGATACTGAAACTTACTTGTCTGAGCGTCAGTTACAGAGCTAGCATTTACAGCTTCAGTCTGTTTTTATGTCAGTACTGGATATTTCAAAGAATTAAATGCTTTGTTCTGTTTTCCTCTCAAGTACATTTATATTTCTTGTGCGGCTTTTTAAATTTCTCTCTTAAATGGTTTGTGTTCACTAATCGTGAGAATATTGCATGTGACAGAAAATGGCAGTTTTACAGATGATTTTGATTTTTGGTATAACCTCCCCCCTGTACTCTAAAGCCACAAAGCACAAAATGTAACTTTTTAATTTGGTGGATTTCTTGGAACTTTTTTTGAACTTCTCTTTCCTCTGTCCCCCCCATGCCCCCCCTCCCCGCCCCCATATTAGTACAGTGGTGTGCTTAGTTCAGTTTTTACATCTCTTGGTTTTTCTTCCCTGATGCCTCCTCAGACTAGAAGCTCAGCGTAGCATTCAAGAAATTTCACCATGAATCATTGTATAATAAATGGCTAATAGGAAAATTTATTTCTGAAAGTCATTTAAAGTTGTATGAGATAGGTGAATTTATACAAGCATGATTGCACAGAAAAGCTGGCAGTAGTCAGTAGGAGCAATAGTGTGATGTCAAATATGTGATCAAACATATGAGTATCTGTTGAACTCCCAGCAGCAAGAGAAGGATCTATTTTGCGTGTTTCCTGTGTAGAGAGGTGCTTTGTGTTCTCTAATAGTACTTCATTTCTGATATTAAAAGATACTGTATCTGTTCTTAGCGTTGCTCAGACAGTTTAATTACCACCTAAGTTCAGATATTATTCCTTGTCAGATCTTTGAAACTGCAGTCTTCCAGATGCTGAGATATCTGCCTGTTACGGGTTGCTGATAGCCTACTCTGAGAAGTGTTGGTGCTTTATAGGAACAGGAACGGTATTCATTACAGGCAGCAGAAGATGTTTAGCCAGAAATTAGGAAAGGGAGAATGTGGGGAAAAGGAATATAAGCCTTTCGGTGACTCACCACTGCTCTGACTTGGAAGGACTGCTGGCTCGACTCCTGGGTCTGTTCAGAGTTTTGTTTTTGTAATGATGTATGTTGCATTTGGTGATCCCTTTGTTTGTTGGTCATATTGCTGGAAAGATCTGCTGCATCTCTGTGTCCTGTTGTCTTCCCCTTCCCACCCTGATGCCCAATATATCGTTTCCTGAAGAAGCAGCAAAGGGAGACACATTCATGCTGTTATCTTGAGGTTCCCAACCAAAGTACTTTGATTAGGCACTAAAGGCACAATATGAAGTCAGTGGAGAGATGTGGATCCCTCACAAAGGTGGGATGGAGCAAGAGCTTGTCTTAGGTACGGGCAGAGAATGGGTCGGAGAAGCCAGTTCTTGCTGTGGGGCTCCCAGACAAACCAGTCTTCAAACTCAGAGACAGCTATTATGTGCTGAAAGGCAGGCAAGCAGGATACCACGGCCTTCACCCTTCCTCTCTCCCTGCGGTGACTGATTACAGATGTGTAACTACACTGTTGTTCCGCTCCCTGGGGAACCTGAGTCCGTGGGCTGCCCTCCCTTGCCTTCCCTCTCTCCTTGTCAATCAAACAGAGAATCTGCAAGCAGTATTGATTGGAGGCTTGAAGAATTTTCTTGAGTGAATCTCTAGCTACTAAGCTTGATAGCTCATCTTTGGCCTGTTAAAAAGGGCCCCTCTCTGCTATTCCAGTTGACTGTCACCTGTCGTAGTGCCATAGGCTGGATTTGTTTCTATGTAGGGAAAGTGAGATGTTTTTTAGGAGACGCTGGAAAAATCTTGTGGGTAGAAATTGGCTTTTTCACTTTCCTCTTGTTTCCTCTGTTGGAATAATTCCAAAGAAAATGCATTGGTCATGCAAGTCTCTTTGCATGGCTCTTGGTGAGATTGATTTGGCATTAAAATCTATTTTGTGTAGCTCACTGATGTTTCTTGTCTCAGTATGAACATAGAGTTCTTGGAGGCATAACACCTTTAAATCTTTCCACTTGTTCTTAAGGCCATATCATGCTCTAAAAGAGACATTCAGGATTCAGATTCAGTTCAGTTCCTATTAAGGGGGAAAATACCTTGCTATTCTTTTATTGAGGTAAATCAAAAGTCAAAGACAGTCAAAGGTGGTTAAGATCTGTAAGAAATTGTTACAAAATCTGTTGAACTCTAACAGCCGTGCATTTTGTCAGACGGATATTCACTTTGAAAGACGTGTCTTGCAGGAGCAGCTTGTTGGTGATTTTTTTCTTGAGGTATTGGCAGATAAGCTCTGGCAATTTTAAGAGATTTGCAGCCCCCATCAGTAAACTGGTAGAAGCAAACTTATGCCAGCTTCTGAACTGCAGTTATTTACCATCCATCATATTAACTTAAATCACCACTGACTTCAGTTTTACTGAATATGTAGGACTGTAAAGTCAGTCCTTCTGTCAAGTTTTGTATATGGACAGTAGGCTCTTTTATGGGGGTGCACCAAATACTTGGGACTGGTAGGCTCTTATTCTCACAAAAAAAATCACCATAAATCAATAGCAAGTTCTCTTGGTCTCCTGTTCCATCTGTGTGTTCTTTCCTCTGCAGTGGCATGGAGGTGACCATTCTAGATTATTGTGCTTATTAGGCTTCTCCGTTTCACTGTTAATTTAGCAGACAGGTTTGCTGCTCTCTTAGCAAGCCTGTGGATCATAGCAACTTTGGAGGAGTGGTCAGTGCTCCGGAGGACAGGGCCGCTATTGAGTGGGACCTGCTCAGGGTGGACAAGTGAGCTGATAGGAACCTCATGAAGTTCAAAGAAAGGCAAACTCAAAATCCTGTGTTTAGGCTGGAATAAACCCACACAGCAGGACGGTCTGGGTACTGACTTGCTAGAAAGCAGCTCTGCAGAAAAAGACCTCACGTTTCTGGTTGAGGACAGGTTGAACACGAATCAGCAATGTGCCCTAGCAAGAAAGAAGGCCACTTGCATGCTGGGCTGTGTTGGCAGAAGCGTAACCAGCAGGTTCTGGAAATCTGGATTCTTCCCCTCTGGCTGGCATTTGAGATCACATCTGGAATATTGTGTCCAGTTTTGGGCTCCCAAGTACAAGGAAGACCTCAATAAACCACAGTGAGTCTGGCAGGGGGCCACCAAGCCAGTCCCAAGCTGGGCTCAGGCTTCTTGAGTGATGCGCAAGGAGAAGCTGAGGGAGCTGGTCTTGTTCAGCCTTGGGAAGAGAGGGCTGTGTGCAACCACCAAATGTGGAGTATAGAGAAGACAGAGCTGAACTCTTCTCAGAGGTACACAGATGAACTGTGCGAAGCAGGACTGCAGGCACGCTTGTTCAGTGTGCTGAGGCTACAGACATATTTCCTAGCTACCTATCTATCCACTTCCCTTTTCCCCGTGTCCTAGCCATGCATGCTAGTACTGAGAGCGGTACGGCTGGAATTTTACATTCATCATCTGTCCACAAGAGTATGGGAGGACCAATCCATTCCTGTTTCTGCTCTCCTTGGTTCTCCTAGTGTTGTGGTTCTACTTTCTTTATAGTATTTTTCTTAGAAGCTAAGATGTTATCTAGACTCCTTGGCAATATTTGGTAGAAAAAACATTCTCCTTTCATGTGTCTCTCTTTCCCAGCCTGACTGGGAAAAGTCCAACTGTTAACATCCTTCAGGATGAGAAATGAACAACTGCTGCATCTATCCATATGAATGAGGAACAGCTGGCAGTGGTAGGAGGAGAAAGATATTTTGGGCAGATTGTGAAGCAGGTGAAGAGCCCCATGGACAGTTGCTCAAGGAACCAACAAAGTAAAAGGCGGAATGTCCTAATAAACAGGAACGCTTGCTATCTTCTGTGCTTTTACACTTACCAATGTAAAGGTCTGTAGCTCCTTCTCCAGTAATATCCTAGCTGTCTTGGACATACAGAGAAGGGGCAGTGCCCTTTTCTGGAGAAGTGAAAGAGCCTGGAATAAACGTCTGGGTTTATAGGTCATGTTTTTGACTGTAGCTTTTTTTTTTTTAGGTTTGGATAAAAACTTTATTCCTTCATTGGAGATCACTCATAGCAGCAATATTCCTTCTTTCATTGTAAAATCTGATAGTATGGATCAGTTTATATTTATTCTTTCTTGAAACATCAATTCTGCTTTTAACCACGTTATTTAATACTTTATTACTGAATCTTTACAGGACTGACTGCGTAGTATTTTGTTGAATATATTTCTTCATTACTAGCAACAATACAAATGTTACTGAATGGTGAGTTCTTAATGAGGCTTTTCATTGAGGTCCATTGAAAGATAGTGTTTCACTTTCAGAAAAGTTAGTAATGAGCTTCATTTTTAGGTCAAACCTTTGTTCTTCATTTCTTTTGTATACCTTTTGTGTTTCTCTTTGGACATCTCTTTGTACATGCTCAAGATGAAGAGCCTTCTTAGTTATCTAGAAGTAACTAAGCTTTTCAATAAGTTGTGACAGTTATTTGTAGCGTATAGTCCCTGCTGTAAAGGTGGATATGTCTAAATTGAGGCTGTCAAAAGGGATTGTGAATTGCATTTTACAGTGCTATAAGAACATGTAGACAAGTCTCTCTGAAGACCTCAATACTGGTATTACATGGAACTGCTGAGCTACTTGCTGAGGCTCCCTACACCTACATCATTTATTAAAACATTACTACTTATTTATATTCTGATGCTAAAGTAAATGCCCATTTTGTTTTGTAGGTTTTACAGGCTTTTTCTTTGGTACTTAGCTCTTTCATATCACTCTGCTTCATTCTCCAATGACTGGAGCGTCTCTGGATGTCTAAAGGATGGCTGAAGGTAGCAGAGACTTGGTTTGCTTTGTGTTTACTATAGCTGTCTGACTGCAGGGGAACATTCTGTGGCTCTACATACTTACTCAGCTCACCGACTTGTTTTCTTGGCATTTTCCTAAACGTGATGCACTGGAGCTGAATAGATGTGTGTTGCTCACATGAACAGAACGTGGTTAATATACCATGCTGCTCAACACACTGTTGAGATTTTGAATTCTTGCGGCAGTTTGGCAGATCTGTAGTGGGAAAGTCTTATTTCTGCCGAAATACTTAATTGCTGTATCAAGGTGTTGCATATACAGATTCTGAAGCGTTTTACCAAATTAGTAAACGCTACCTTCATTGCACAGATATGGAAACTGGGCAGGAAGAAGTGATTTGCCTAGTGTCCTGGAAGCTGAGAATGGAACCTGAGTTTATTCTACTTCTTGTTCCTTATTCATTGAATGATACTATTTTCCTTAAATAGTAATTTTTTCCCCAAAGTTTTATAAATAATTTGGATAGCCTACTAAATATGCATGCTCTAAAGTACTCAAACAGTTCCTTTTCATCTGGCACAGCATGGAGCTAGCAGTTTTATCCTTAATCTACCCACAAAATATGTGACTACTGTGTTCAATTTATACAGGGGCCTATTCTTAGTCTGCATTATAGTTTATGAAAAATTGTTGGTGTTATTTCATGAAATTAATCACTTGTAGGGAAAAAAGGGCAAGTAAGAAGGATCTAGATGTTATTTACACTGTACCAGTTCATTCAAGGACTTTTGACTTTCTACTTTATCAAGAAAACCAAAATCAAGTACCTTCACCTACCCAAAAATGCAAAAAGGGTGTTTTTAAAAAACAGTACCTTCAGTGGCTTGTCTGACTTTTAGGTTTTTTCTGCTTTCTCAAAATGAATAACACTTTCATAGATATGAATAAGTATATTAAATACTTTAGTTTCAGATCAATTTTCTTTGCCCTCATGATTGCAAAAGTGATTTCTTAATTCTGTGCATAGTGGTTATATTGTAAAATTGGATTTTGTTGGTTAAGGAAATAAGACTTGGGAAAACTTGTCCATGCTCTAAATTCCAGTTCTAATCCAGGGTCAGAGTGCAGCATTTCTTCTATGTGTCTGCGGACCCTGTTCTGTGGTGGCTGTAGGCATGTAATTCCTTGTCTCTGTGAGGCGCGGGCGAAGGGTGGGCTGGCGTGAAGAATGATCACCCACAGGGATCCTTGCATGGGGCAGTTACTGTGAGTTGGGACTTGTCAACAGGACGACTGTATATTGTTTGTGGATAAGGTGGTCGCTTTTCTGGTGGGGTCCAAAGATTGCCACCTGCCTCTAACCTCAGGAGTGTGCTGTGTACATAGGCTTAGACAAGTAGCTACCGATGGTGGTTTCAGGCCTCCTATAAATTTACAAAGAACCATGGTTGATGACTTAACTGTATCTGACCTGCTGGATTAGTCTGAGCTCTCAGTGTAGAGGAGGGCGAGTTGAGTAATAAAATTCTTGATCTGAACACTTCAGTGCAAGTCGTCAGATTTGCCTTTCTGCTTTTTGAAAAATAATAAAAAAAAGGTCTTCAAGGACTGGAAGGAGTTGCAGTTTTTCTCTTTGCTGCCAAATTGCAGGTTGTATCTTTTGAGACGTTGCTTTTGTGACAGGATTACAAAAGGAAATATAAAGAAACTGATCCAATCTTTTCTGAGGCCTTGGAAAGCTCTTGGATATTTATTATCCACCACACTCTGAAGAAAAACAAAACACGAAAGGGTTGTTTCTTGTTCTGATCTTAATTTAAATATCGCTGCATTTTGCATTCACCTTTGTACATATGATCCATAGCTATTTACTTAATATTTAATAATTGCATGCAGAGGCTGAAATGTTACTTGCAGTATGCAGTTCAAATATTTACACAGGAAGTCAATCTTTTGACCCGTGTTTTATAGGAACTATCAGTGTGGTGGTTTTTTCATTTGGTAGAACCTTATTTCATATTTTACGGATAGGCTTATTCACACACAGAGCTTAGTGGGTGTGGATTTGGAATTACGTATTTTTAATTGCACATCTTCTTTTCAAACCTTTAGACCTGGTGTTTTTAAGAGTGGACTGATGCTTTATGTTATCTAGACTATGGTTAGATTCTCTCTCTTAATTTCCTTTTTTTCCACCTCATTTCTACTGTTGAGTTTTGCATTCTGCAGCCAGTAGGGACCTGTTTTTTCTGTGAGGTGTCAGTCCAGATGTGGCCCCTCACAGCCTGTCTCTTGTGGAGCTGGTGAGGGAGATGAGAAAAGCAAAGAAGGCCACGCGATATAGAGAGTTAGAATGTCCTCTGGGACATGGAGAAGTAAGGACAGGTTACGTTGTGGAAGGAGGAACAGGTATGACGGGGCTGCCTACAGAGGAGGAAAGAGCAAAGAAATGGTGGCAGAAAAAACTTTCTGACTTAAACAGTCTTCTCAGTTCTGAAGTCAATTGTATTTTACCCTTGCTTGTTTGTTACTGAGTCTGGTCTTGTTTTTTTTAAATAGGTTTATAATACAACACCCAAAGAAACTCTTAAATTATTTTTTTTTCCCTCCTTTTTTTATTCTTTCTGTTGAACAAAGATTCTCTGTGGCTTGGTTCTTAATGTAGTGTTGACACCTGACCATGTCATTGTAGTCCACCTTTTATATGTTTGGCTGCCGTGAGAAGCTGCTTCCAATTCCCCGTGATTCCGAGATTCTTATGACCGCACACACCATGACCATTAGCCAGTTCGAGCTGAAGCCTGTGGAACAACTTGATCGTTTTGTTTAAAATTGCAAACGAATTGACAGAGTGGGCTTGTTAACCCATGTTATTTCAGTATCCAGTGATCACCAGTGGAGGTTTCAGATGAAGATGCAAGAGGCCACCTATTCTTTGGCTGGTTAGAGTTTGAGTTAAACCCTGGATACTGGTATTTAATAGATCTTGGAAAATTATTAGAGCTCTGGATATTTTTGTTACCCCGTATAAATGTGTAATCCTTTTTCCAGCCTGGCTAAGGCCTCGACCTTAATGACATTTTGTAGCAGTTAATTCCACTGTCTAATTATGAATTGTATGATAGAGTATTGCCTATTTATAATGTTTACATTTCATTGGAAGTCACTTGTGTTAAGAGTGGGAGAGAACAGAAGCTTTACTTACTTTTCTGCCTTAGGGGCCTTCTGACTAATCTGTTCGTTTCAGGGATTTGCCTCGCAGAAGAGAAACACAACTGCACAATATTCAACTTAGAGTTTCTGAGAGGTTTTTGCAGGCTAATTACAAAGCCATTGTAATGAGCCTTGAGATTCCAATGTCATCGATCTACATTTGAGAGACTTTTGTTCTAAAATCTAATCTGCTGTTGATCAAAACCTTATTTTCAGAATATTGTTCAGTGCTGGAAGTTGCTGCACTCAGGTAGAGTGCTGCACTTGCATAGATCCCTGTGAAAAAAACAGTGACAAATCAGTGGAGGCCGCCTTCTGAACGTGGATTTCAGAGGTTGCTCAAGGGCAGTGGATATGCAGTGCCACAGCCCAAGTCAATGAAGCGTGTGTGAGTCTGGGCATATGCATCTCACTGAAAGCTTGGTCACAAAAATGCTAATTAATTTGTCTCTAATTCTTACTTTTTTTTCAGATTTTTCTAAGATATGACCCCAGTTTAGACAGACCTAATTTGACTGTAAAGAATATGGCAGTTCTCCTAAACTTTTAATATAATTTTGTGGTTGTCTGCATCTTGGTGTATTTCTTCTACTTTATCAGGGTTAATTTCAGGGTATTTTGTTCCTATTGACTTTTCTACTGCTGCTGGTCACAAGTTGCTTAAAGAGACGGTGCTTTGAACAAAGAACATCTAGGTTAGAGTACTGTTTATATACTGACAACTCAGAAGATACCATTGTCTCCGTAGAAGATACGCATACAGGTTTCCACAGAGTAGGTCCCTCCATGTGACATTCAGACAGTTGGAAGAATAATCATCCCAAGATGCTGGAGAACAGTGTGTATATCATTACAAATCTCATCATCTCGTGTAAGTCAACAAAATGCCAACACAATTGAGATGGATAATTTATTTATGTCTGCTTCTCAGTGAAGATAAAACCATGTCAAACCACTTCTTAAACTAGGTCAGTAGAAGGCAGAGATCATTGTAAAATCAAAACACATTTAAAGTTTCTCCATCACTCATGTCCCTGCCCAGTGCATGGATGGCTGTAGTTGCTAAAATAAATTCCTTTAATGAATGACTGTACTTCTTTCTTACAAATCAGAGAGATCCTTTCATCCTCTCTGGAGATACATACGGTGTCCTCTTGGGCCCTAGACTGCCGTATGTGTCTTTACTTGCTGTGTGACAAGGTTGGATTTCATGTCTACTTGGTTGCAGTCTCTAAAATCTTGCTAGGGAAGATGGTGGATTTATGAACTTCTGAACTAATAGTGCTCCTGTGACATGGAGTAAATCAGGTTGGAGCCAGTCATTTTTTTTCCTGAGAAAAAGATACATTGACAGTTCTTCAGACTAAGTAATAGACTAGAATTACCTCTTATTTGTTTGTATTCTAAATATTCCTTAATGTAGATAAAGTAATGCGGTTGTCAAGATGAATTTCAATGACTGTATGGTCTCCAGCAGACTGGCTGTGGTATTTACTTTGTGATCTGAACTTCTTATATGGACTGAAGGTTTGTAATGTTTACCTTTTAGTGGTGGGAAGGTGTAACAGGGGGCCTTGGGGCACTTTGCAGCCTGCAGACCGAACGTAACTTGCCACGTGACTTGCTGTGGCTCACAACCCGCTCCTGTTACCCTCATCTTTGCAGACCCCTCGGCTGTCCTCTGATCCATTGCTTGTTCTTGGGGTCGTGTGGTGATTGGAGGGGCTCGCATGCTGAATAAGTACTTGGCATGTTGAAAACCGTCGTGTATTTATTTCCTAATATTAATAATTTATCTTGATTAGCTTATAATTAATTAAGAATAATTTTAGTTTTGTATGTAGGCCAAATGCCTCCTGTTTTGTTACTTGCACTTTCAATTCACATTGACTGGGTCTTGCCAGATGAGGTAACCCAAGGGTGTTTGCACATACTCTCGGCTGTTAGACACTGGAGAAAATAGTACACATTTCAAAATCTACTTCAGGTTTTAATTGCATCAGCTGCCTGGGAAGAAGCAAATGTTAATAAAAACAAATACTGTCTGGCAGTGGAAATAAGGAAGTAAAAAAAAAAAAATCCCTTTTGCTTAGAATTTTTTCCATGTTGCTGTTGAGTATTACAAAAACCCTCCCGGCATAGTCTGCAGGCAGTATTTTCTAGTACAGTCTCAGAACTACTTTAACCTTCGGCCAAACATTGTCCTGCTGTTTTAACTATCCAAGACAGACAAGGATATGTAAGTCCTGTAATGTAATGCCCTATCTGGTCTTCTAAAACAGATGAGAAACTTAGGGAAAAAAACCCCATACCTGGCCTGTGCAAAGATAAAATTAGTTTCGTTCTTTGCTGTTTTGGTGGATGACATTAGAAGATGTACATACTAATAAAACACACTATGGAATTATATAATGTTCTATAATATGACTAAGTCCTGCTTAGCTTTCAGCGACACATTTACCTGAGAGGGTAGGAGGGCTGTAGATGTCAGTTTTCTGATGCTAGTGTGTCTGGCTTTTTGTTGGGTGGTGTGCTTTATGCCTCCATATATCCCGCGCCACCCCCAAAGGCCGGGATAGCATTAAAAGCCTTTAATGAATGTCTGTAAAATTATTTTTTTTCATTTTGTTGTTGTCTGTCAGCAAAATTTTTTTTTTCTGCTTATTGTTAGAGGTTAAGCAGTTGTTTGTTTGTTTTTTTCCTTTGGCTGACACGTTTTTAAATAGTCTGAAGATTTGCTTCACTTCCAGAAGACTGACCACAAGAGAAACCTAGATTTGTTGAATATGTCAGTGCTCAATCTGCTAATTTTCTTTGTGAAAACTTAATAGTAGCCAGATGCTTTGATACATTGCAGAAATAGTTTTTCATTTTATACTAGTCACTTTATAAATCAGTAAGCACTGTTAACCGATCTGTAGCGTTGGGCAAAAAAGAACATATATTTTATTATGGAAAAGAATTAAACCTAATAATACTATTGCCACTTTTAATGTTACAAAAATGCCATACGGCTTTATTATTTTTTAAAAAATATAATCATCATTAGTACTTTTTGTATCAGTTTCTGCTTATGTTGTGACAACAGCGTGCCCTGCATCTTGCAAACTTACAAAATTCCCTGTATTTGAAGGGTAACAGTGTAAATAGGGAACCTTCAAACAAACCAGGGGAAGATAGGAACGCTGGAAACCGGAGCCCGGCTGGCAAGCTTGCTTCCCCTGTCTTGGATTGGAGTTTAAAAACTGTTGTGTTAAGATTTTTCTGCCTCCAGATTAAACAGTACTTCTCTGCTTAGAAGGCTAAGGTTTGCTTCTCTTTGATAAATGTGTTTAAAAGATACTCACTACACTACATTTAAACTTTTCCTCTTGCTGCTGGATCTGTGTGTTATATCAAGTTTGATAATAACTTGGAGGTGCCATGCAAACCTCTGTCCCTAGAAACTAAACGTGTTGAGGTTTACTACGGTACTTGGTATTTACTAGGTGGTCTTGCATGTACCCCAAATCTAGCTACAACTACAAGTTAGTGTGGGTATAATTCTATTCAAACGTATCGGTTATTTTAGGAGTTTTTTTGCTTACAACAGGCCTTTTGCAGAGTGCATTGAACCTTATGGTAATGAACTGTGCTGCACTGACTTGGAGCTGGTTGAGCTTCAGATTTTGTGTGAAAGGTTTTAGGAGCTTTTCTGAAATGGAATCTCTGATTTAGTGAATATAGTTTCTTTTCGCAGAGAAAAAGAAAAAAATGGTAATTCTTGGGGGGAGAGGAAGCAAATGTACCTGGGAACAAGATACTTAAAATAATATTTAGTTTTAATTTAATGCTGTATGGTCCTAGTTTGTTTTTCTTCTGTAATGAGAATATAGAAAAGCTTGTATTCATGCACTGTATTTCTCCAAATTATACTTTAAAACTAGATCTAACAC
>VZSC01003609.1:59784-99784 GCA_013398225.1 Steatornis caripensis
AACTAGATCTAACAGTAGTGATTATGCCATACGTTTTATTTTTCTTCTTTCAAATCTTACCCATTTTGTATTTGAAAGCCAAAACTGTCAGTGGTCTGTTTACTTTATCTCACTCATGTGCAATGGAAATAAGTGGCATTTGTAGAACACACAAACTATTTTTGCCTGAATGCTCCATTTATGATTTATAGCCAACATGTATCCCTGATTTTCTTTTGAGAATGATCTTTATTGTCTTTGTATACTAACTCATTGCAGAAGCACTTGTCTATTTTGAGCTAAACCAGACCTCTTGTAAAAAGAATCAAATTATTTCATCATGTTGAAAATGAAAAGCTATAATTACTTGTAATTGGGCTTCAGAATTTTTGAAAATTGGGAAATTCTTTTCCAGAGGTTTAAGATCACTCCAAATCATAACCTGTGGAAAATAGGAAATAATTTTCTGTTCAATTTAAAAGTGATTTAATTTACACTTTTGACAGCTATTTTACTTTGATATTTGGGTAGAGGAAATCATTCAGCTGTGGTGGTTATTGCTAAAATATTTTCTGAGATCCTTTATTCTGTATGGTTCACAACTTTATTTTGATTTCTTTAAGCCCAAGCAGAATCTGCTGCAGTTTAAAGAAGTATATAAAGTCATTTTGGACTACTTGAATTTATTAAAGATGTGCATACATTTTATTTATTTACTTATTTGTTTGTTTGTTTCCTAGTCGTTGTAGTTATTTCATACTGTTTTAACAAAAAGCACAATGCTCTTCTATGCTTTAGTCTTCGTAAGTCTAAGCGCAGGCTGGAAAAACCTGATGCACGTTGTAGTTCTAGATATTTTTTCTATAGACTTGTGAGGACCCTGTTGTTTAAAAAGAACTGCTTTGAATCTCTAAACTAACTCATTAATGTAATAATAATAATAGTGATAATTAATAATAATTTTAAAATGCTGCAGAGAGCATGCTGCCTATTTAGCTTTTTGTTTATCTTTTTTGACAGAGCTGAACAGATAGGATAACTAGTGCAAGAGCACATTGTGTTCAGTGCAGCAAGCAGCCAAGACAGGTCTTCCAAAACCCTCATGCACTGGCAAAGGAGGTAACATCTAGAGTCAGCAGAGGGTCCAGGGATTTATGGCCAAGCAGAAAATGAATATAATCTAAAGTAGCAGGTGAGATCCAGCAGCATGGAACTGGCAGCCAGAGGCAGGCCAGCTAATTGACACCTTCAGGCTTGAGGTTAAAACTGGATTCTGAGTATGGAGAAGCCTTTTTCAGCACTATCTGTCGGGTGGGGAGCAGGGAGAAGAGTGAGTACACAATTAGCTTGCATGCCAGAGGATATAAGGACAATTACATATAATGAAAGATGATGGTGCGAAGTATACCTTACTGTAAGCCTCGGCTTTGCCTTCTTAATTTGGGACAATCGCTTAGGTCAAGGCACATAACTGCTTGATTTAAGCTTTTTGTAAGTGTATTTAAAGTAATTGTGGGTCTTTTTAATATTTATCAGGTGTGGTAAGGCCCAGTCTGTACTGGATGTATGGGAAAGGTCAGTTACCTGTACAGCTACCTGCTTCTAGCACTCATGTCTAATGTGAAGGCAGGACACCTGTGGAAGAGATGAGTATAAACACAGAAAGGAGCATCTTGCAGTGGATAAACTAATAATGTAACACTTACATACTAATTTACATCAATTGTCAATCTAAGGAAGTATTTCCACATCCCAATGCAAAATTGAGGTGTGGAAACGTGAAGAGATTTGGCCGTGGACATCTTGCAACCAGTGGTGGAGCCAAGAATATAAACCAGCTTTCTGTGTTCCCAACCAGCAGTCAGGAGTAAAAGACTTGAGGCAAGCCAGGGTTTGCTTTCAGCACTAGTGCCATGCCAGACATGTACTTTCTAGTAGTTGCGGAGACCTAGTCTTCTAAGAACTTCTCTCTGTGGGAATCCATCTAAGTTCAGTGTGATGAATTTTTTTATAATCGAACTCCTCAACTTGTTAAAAATGCCACTTAAAAATAACCACAGATTCTTATAGGGGAAGCAGGTGGAATCTACTAGAGCTAACAGAAAGTTGGACATCATATCTTGGCATAATGCTTCCACCTGCATCATCCATTGACTGTCTGGCACTATGCAGTCAGTTCGTCATTCATTGACAGTTTGGTTTGTGTGGTTGGACCTTTTGTGTATCACACAACTCTCCCAAAACAGTATAGTTTCAGATCTAAATTGAACCAGAAGCCAAGTACACATCTGCATTTTTATTATTTTTAAATTTGAATAGGCCGTTGTAGAATTGGATCTCTTAATGGTAGGATATGTTTATTTTCTTGTGAGATGATTTTATTACGCACAGAGTTAGTTCTCTTTTTCCTTTTTTTTTTCTTTTTGAAAGAACAGGATACCATGTTTTCCCAAGATTAACAATATTCTTAAAATTATTTTGGAGTTCTTATGACTGTAAGAGTCTTTCTAGATGATTTTTGTTTGGCTTCTTGCCGATGGCTGCTGTGGAAAGTAAATCTTCATGCGAAGAAGTGCGTGTTCTTTTTAAAGGTTAACAAGGGCCTGCAGAGCACAGCCTAAGCATCTGGCTCATGAGATTAGAAAGTTTAGAAGGAAAGAGCTGTAGACCTCAGAGGATGAGTAACCACCTCAAAAAGAATGTTAGGTGTGAACAGACAGCCTAAAAAATGGGGGAAAAATTTGATCAGCAGGAAAAGTCTCTTTTTAGTGAACAAGAAGTTCTAGTGAGAACTGATAAAAATCAGGCTCTGGGATTTGGCAAAGGGTATTAAAAAAAGTAATGAAACTTCTGGCAGGTGATTACTCTGAAGGTTATACTACGATACAACTTATTAAATATTTTCATTATTGACCTTGCTGCATACACACACAAAACGAAATTGTGGTTATGAAAACCTGGCATAGCACTGGGAGACATTGTTGGTGTGTTGGAGGGTTGGAATGCCACAAGAATTTCATTATCTTGAGGTCTAGAGTAGTAGAAATTGGATGGCATGTAATCAGACTGCGAGGTTGATCACTTAGAGACTAGTAAGGTTTTCAGATAACGTTTGGGAGCTTGGTGGGTGGAGAGACTCCAGCAGGTCGTTGCTTCTTCAGCAATGCCTCCCTTGCAGACCTTAATTTAATGAGTTTACTCTTTTCTGTGTTATTTCCTGATGAAGGCAGTCCCCTAGATGCCCAAGTCCTGACAATTTACTAAAAATTAAGCTGTGAGCCAGCAAATTTACTAAATCTGTGTAATGGTTTATATTTATGTTTGTGATCAATGTCCGTAACAGGATTTTATCCTTATAATTAGGAAAATTCTGTGGAAGAAAATACATGCAAAGTTATTTAGGTTTGTTCAGGGTTGTTTGCTTTTTTTTTCCCCCTTTTTTCTATATTTTTTTTCTTTGGTCATACCAGAGAACATCAAACAACTATCCCATCAGTTAAACAGACATGTGACACTATGTGACACAAATGATCTTTTGGACCATGTGGTGTTTGCTGTCTACATAAAAAGGATAGCCTGAAATAATTTTCTTGACAGTGCTTCAGGGTTTGTTTGGAGGAGGTTTCTATCTTTATACATACATATAAAAACCAGGAAATAAACCAATATTGTTTCTGAAGCTGGAAGTTAGTATCAACCTCATAAATACATTATCTGATACTCCTTATTTCCTATATATGGAACTGTAGTGGCGTGAGTTTCCCAACATAGTAAAAGGGAGTCTGATGCAGCACTGGGGATGTGAATTTGCGCCCAGATTCTGCTAATGATTCGGATGTAGTGGTTACACGAAAAGGCTATGACTGTCTGCATTATTAATTCTCTTCTTCTGTATTGCTAAAGAGGTACTGGAAGGAGCATTCTCCACCACTGGGACATCTCTGTGTCCGTGGAGAAGTTGGTATGAAATAGAGACATTCTGAGTTGTAATTTTAGAAAGATTCCTCTATTATTATTATAATATCCCTGTTTCTGGTATATTTTGCTTCCTATACCTACATGTGCATTCAGGTCCCTTTTCTTAACAGCTTTTTTCTAGCTCGTTCACCAACCTGTGGGTGAACGTATGGGTCCACACTCTGTTGTCCTCATAAAATCCTGACACTGGAAATTCCAACCGTGTTGACTCTGGCCTTTTCAGCCCCCGTGCTCGACTCGTGCTCCAACTCGTGGGAGAGCAC
This sequence comes from Steatornis caripensis, assembly GCA_013398225.1. Taxonomy (NCBI): domain Eukaryota; kingdom Metazoa; phylum Chordata; class Aves; order Caprimulgiformes; family Steatornithidae; genus Steatornis; species Steatornis caripensis. Next base: position 64,005 of record VZSC01003609.1, read on the forward strand.
CTCTTACCTCACTAGCTGCCTAGGTGGTTTTCCGCGCTGACAATGTGAATTCTTCCCTCCCCGCTCAGGTCCCCACAGCCCACGTGCCGTGAGTGCTTTTCTCATGGACCACTGGACCTTCCACTCTCTTCCCAGTCTGCTGACCAATTTATCTGGTATATGCTACATGGGAAACACGTCTCTCCCCCCACCTCCTTCTCTTTTCCTCCCTCTGGGTTCCCAGGATGAGAAAACGCGATCCTTCCCGCGGCGCTGGTGCAGCCTAACTGTTTGTCTCGGCGCATTGTTGCAAAGGGGAGAAGAGGGAACGGGCCGGAGGAGCAGGAGATCCCTGCCTCATTAGCCAGCCTCCCCTGTGCTCAGGGAACGGCGAGTTCTTTAACTGCACCGTGATTCATACTCCTGTGGTGGGAACAGGGACGTTTCTGGGAGTTGAAGGATGACTTACAAAACTAGTAGTGGTCAAATTATTTTTTTGAACACGTAACAAAAAAAATTTAACAAAAGCAGTCTTAAAGTTTAGAAGTAAACTCACCACATTTTTTTAAGGGCTGAATTTAACAGATTCATATCCCATATTTTCCTGTCTACCTGTGGGTCTTCCTGTGGAAGGAAGACTGTGTTGTATATTTTAATGTTTTCCCATGCAATTTGAAATAACTTCTAATATCCATTTATAGTTTGCTAGAGAAAATAGTGACTTTATATATTGGTAATTCCATGCTTTATATATGAATTATTGTGCTGTTACTTAAAATCGTTTGCAGTAAGATAATTCAGACTCCTCTTCGAGACAAGCCTAAGAAAATATCTGTAGATTAGTGCTAATGGTCAGTGTGGCTGGAAGAGAAACTCTTTCATGTTTGGAATTGACTGTAAGATTGAACTTACTCCAATTTATTGCAAAGTCAATATTCAGCTTAAAAATTAAAAAGGTTAATAATTATTAGGTTTTCAGAGGAAAGTACTAGTGTTATGACCTGCCTAACATCATACAGCTACAAAAATGCTATAAAATGATTTTTTAAGCTTATATTTATAGTCAGTAGATGGCTTATTCGTTCATCTCTCTACTTATGCATCCATGAACTGTTAATTAATACTTTTGCAGTAATTACAGAATATTTTAAATATACATTATTCTTCTGAATTTTAAAAGAACAGAAATTTTTTATTAATTTAAAAGGATAATAAGACTGACCCACTCTTTCATCAACTCTTTAATAAAGAGGTGCTTTTTTAGATCATTTAAATTTTTACATTTTTATTGCAAGAAATAATAAAAAGTCTTTTTTGTTCAGACTTTTTCCCATTTACTCTTCTAAGTTGGGTCACCATTGTATCAAAAAAGGTCATTGTTCTCCATAAAAAGGTGAGTGATTGCCTGCGAGTATTGATACAAGGGGAACTTGCATCCTAACTCTTTTGACTCCTGGCATGCAATTTTCTTCATACAGAGGGCTGTGGTTTGCGAGATGAATTGTAATTCCATTTAGTTTCTTCTTCTTTTCCACCACTTTGTTACATGGCTGGGAATGTAGAACCCAAATAATTAGATGGAGCTTCTTTCTCCTTGGTATATGGCTGCTGTGGAGCAGAGAAGAAATGAGAGTACATTTTTTAGATGAGCAATACAGCGTGGAAAATTCAAAGGCTAGGTTTGTAAGGAGAGGTGATACCTCGTATCAACCAGCTGATACAGTTGGAAAAGACAGATGAGCTTTGTGCACTTCTAGCCCTTCCTCCGGTCTGAAGTAGAATTTGGAGCCTTCAAGCTTGACAGAAGCAGACATCAGTTGCCTTAGACTTTAATTGGTTAGGCTTATTAGAAGAATTGAGAGGAAAAGAGGATTGCTACTTTTGGAGCAGAGTATTATTACGGTATTAACAGGAGAGACAGCAGAAGAGGACACAAGAGAAGTAAAAATCAGCGGGCACAGAGAGTTCCTGCAGGACACCCATCGCGTGCTGGTGATCTTGGCCTTCCAAAGCAGTGGGCCAGCTCTCTGAAGGTGAGCAGGACTCTGCCAAGGATATGCCTTCCCTGGGAGCGGGGGGGGTGGTAGAAAGGCATAGCAAACGGTTGAATGGGTTAGAAGTAGTAAATATCGTTAAAAAGACTAAGTTGCTGGAAGCAAATTTGGAAACCATAGAAAACATCCCACGTATCAACAAAGTGGGCTCTAGATGCTTCTTTTAATCTTTTACTGTTTAAAACACAGGTTAATTTTCATGTGATGTAAAATATGTCTTCATATAATCTGCATGTGTATATAAGTAGTGTGCCTTGGCTTGTGCTCAATGTGAAAAAGTACCTTTGGATTTCCTCACATTCCTATTTTTAATACAGTTTTTATTATTACTCCTCTTAGAGTTTTGGGTTTTTTTGTTTAAAAGCAAAGAGTAAACAAAGATAGCTGTGCATTTGCTATACTTACAACATCCAAATAATGGCAAACTGAGTGGTTAGTTGTGGTGCACATAAAACTGTTCATGTAAATAGTTTATTTTGCTGTGTCATAGCCAGATTGATTCACTGCAAGTCATGCACATTCAGGAATTTCGTTAGACTGCACAAATGTCAAAGCTGGAGGCACAGATGCTTGATGAAAGGAACTGCTGGTCTGTTCCTGGTTCAGTGTGCCTCTCGGACTTGAGTAGGTGATTTCTCGTAAGCAGTTTGTTTATAAATCTCTATTTGTGAGTTATTTGCTCACATATGGTACAAATAATGACCCAGTTCACAGAACTGAATAGGTTATGCAAATATTTCCACAGGTTGTTTGCATCTGAGTGACTCTGTCAATGTCCATGGCAGCACTCACCTGCTTACCTGTTTCACGTTAATGTGTTTAAGGATATGCTTAATTTTGACTGCCTTGCATTTGCCGTAGCTGTTTGACCTTTTCTTTCTGTTGACCCAGTATTGAGAGATGCTGAGAAGGGAAGGTGAGTGTGTTTGGTAGGAGCAGGTCTTTTGCTTTTATGATATATTTTTGGCTACCTCATGTTTTTGCGTAATACTGTTTCTGCTCTTTGAGTTGCTTCCAGAGCTCCTAGTACAACACAAGAAATAAGTGCAGCAAATTATAGGAAGGAAGTGGAATAGCCTACCACGGGCTCCATTTAATTTGGTAAGCTGAGAAACACTTCGTGATCTGGGGCGACCTTTGGTTTTGATTCCGTATTAAGGTTCAGAGATTTCTGATTCCTCTTTGTACCTCCTTCCTGTGGGAAAGAAAGTCACGTGAGAAGAGTGGTAGGTGTAGTATGTTTTGACTATCTTGTGAATCTGTGCAAGTGAGTAATAAAGGACTCTAAGATCCACCACAGTACAGCTCTGCTACTCATTCCAGACACCATTACTTGGGCTGGATGCAACACAATTAAGGGCATTGAATCATTTAAGGTTGTCTTTTCACAGGAAAGTACGTGGAATACACTTGTTTACAGTTTTCCTACAAGTTCAGTTACCTTCAAAGCATTTTTCTTCCTTAAAATTATATGTATTTTTAGTGTTAATGGTTTGTGATGAGGATTTAGGCATATGTTCTGAGGTAGCATATAGGTTTTCCAAGCAAATTTGAGATGCGGAAAAGTATTTTGTTTCTCTCCCTTCCAGAATAATACACTAAATGTTGTCATCTCTTTGCTGTTATAAAACTTCTGGGTGGTAGACTAGCTGCTGTCATAGGCTACTATGTTACATTGAACAGATTCTTCAGTTTACTACTAGCTGCATTTAAAGAATTTCTGTTTTAAAAATTGCAATTTCTTAATTTTAAGAATGTTATGACATGGACTGGTTGACACCTCTTTCTTTTAGGTGTTGTAGTTGATGAATCACGTCTCTTAGAGGTTCTTACTTTGTGTTTTGCCTGTTTGCTAGTGCAGTGAGTAGTGTAGTTGTAAATTTTTTTGAACCTCAACTGTCAACCAGTAGTAACCTGTAAAAGCTAGTTTGTTGTGAAGGCTTACTGTACGGTTGCTGTTGCAAAAGTTGAGCCTCAAGAGGAAGGAGAACTGACTATTTTAAGCAGAATTCAGCATGTATGAAATGTAATGTTTTAGCACATACTGTCTTCTTAGTCATGTGATCTAAACTCTAAAAAAAACCAAACCCAAAACTCAAAATATGAAGTCTAGAGGGAAAACTAGACATCACTGGGTTTTGAAAATCTCTGAACGCAACAGTATTACGTTTTACAGATGGAGGCATGCATCAAGTATGAAAGATTTTGATAACATCTTTACCTGTGGTACTGAAGCACGGCATCACCCAGATTTTATTCTGGGGTCGGTAGGTGCTGCCATTTCTGTATTTCTTGATTTGCTTCCTTCTCTCCCCATTTCGAAAATTGCTGAGGGATTTTTATTCTGTATTGTTTGTATTAAGGACAATAGGCCCGAGAATCCAGTCTACCAATGGATTTGGTAGCAGTATTCAAAATGGTGGAGGGCTGTGTGATAATATATGTTAGGTGCAAAATACTTCACTGAAGGAGAGGTAGACTAGCATTAGATGGATGGTAATGTATACTTGCAGGTAGCTAAGTGCTGAGTTTATATTGAGCTCCATTTGTCTCTGATAGAGAAGGGAGTATTTAAGATCAGTATACAATAAAAACTTTGCAAAGCAAGTATTTTACTCGGTATGCTCTGATGTAATGTATTATGTGTTACAAATGAAGTAGCAAGATGCCTTTTCTAAAGAGAAGGCAAAAACGCTTACAGTTTTTTGTGCTCTCTTACAAGTTACAAAGTAAAATCCAATTCACCGTTCCTAGTTCTGAAACTCCTCCCTGGACCTTTGTAGTTCATGTATGTATCGTAAAAGGTCTGTAGAGCAAAGAAAAGCATTTGTTCAGGCATGCTTCTGCTAGCTCTGATTTAACAAGGGCAGATAGCGGCCACAGCTGTAATCTGGTATTCTGGGCTTCGCTATGGCCTAACGACCAGGGTACCAGCCCGCCGCAGGCCCCGATGTGAACCTTTGTGCCCTCCTTCACGTAGCACATCATCTCCCATCACCTGCGCTAGCTACACTTGCATGTCAGTCCAGGCAAGCTGTTTGACACACAACTGAAGGAAAAAAGACATTGTACTGGCAAATGCCTTGGCTCCACCCAGCTGCTAATTCTTTTTTTCTAGTCTTTATTCATGCTCTAGCACCTCTCAGTTTATGAGAGGAGTTCTTGTGAATGTGCGACGCTTTCTGCCATGAAGGAGGAGTGCTGCTCGCTCGTGTGCTGGGCTGTAGTGTCAGCAGGTGCATCCCGTATCAGGCTGTCTGCCTCTGGGCATCGAAATTAAGCACGGTACAGACAGTGCTCAGCAGACCTGGATGCAGTTCATCTGAGCAGTCAGACGCAGAGAAATGCCTTGTAAGTTTGCTGCGTTCTTCTGATTTCTGTAAATCCACGTCTGGATTCCATTATCGTGTAATTGCAGTTGGACATAAGATCCCCCTAGAAAACAGTTCTGACCAAACCAGAGGATTAGAAATGGTCTACTGCTACGTACTTGAATGTGTTTCAGTACTGGAGAACCAGTTGAGAGAGACATTTGTCTGCACACATGACTGAGAGCCAAGGACTTTTCAGTCATGAGAGGTAAGATTTTGTGTAGTCTCTCTGTGCCCCGGGCTCACTTTCCTCGGTCAAATTACTGAAGTCAGCAATTTCAAACTTAGGAGGCTGGAGTTAGGTGTTGACAGCCATCTTTGAGTACCTAAATAAGTGGTCTCATTTTTAAGAGGTCCTGAGCGCACAATTCTTTCTGACTTCAAAAGAAGCTGCAAATGCTGTGTCCACTTTGATTAATTGAAACGCTGACCATCAAAGTGAAATTATGTTGCCAAGCTCAAGGAAAAGAAATAAAGGCTTAGCACACTGTATAAATCAATCGCAGATCAGAGTTTACTGGGTATAAAATGCACAGCATCTTATGTGCCCTTTTGTACTTTCTGAATCTCACTAGGCCCAAAACTACAACAGAAAACCCCTTGCGCTTTGTGAAATATGGTAATGCCCAGAAACATTTGCCAGTTTAGCCACTGAAAAAATAGATATGGCTGCTTCAAAATTTATACTGTTTGCCAGGGCCTTAGGTGAAAGGAAAACGAAATTTTAAAATGCTTATTTGTTTTCATTCGAAGGTAATGTCTTAAATCCTTGAGAGATGAACAGCCTACTACCTTCCCATACTTTGATCGATCTGTCTTTGAGGCATGATTTACACCTTATTGTAGTGCTTCAGGTTACGGCCTCTGTTCCTGAAAGTTTTGTGGAGGTAGGTGTCTGGGGAGGGGGAAAAAAAAAAGACTTGATAAGTGCCCTGATGGAAAGACAGGCTCCAGTGTGTGTGTGTGTGTGTGTGTGTGTGTGTGTTTGTTGGTCATGTTTGCCAGTCCTCACAGCAGAGGGAATGCTCTGTGCAGTGGAGACTTCAGCTGGGGATTGAATAACTCCTGAGGCATAAGATCATGGGAAGACAGAATTTGCCAACACCACTGTATGTAGAATTATGATTTTCTTTTGGGCTTGGTTTGCCTTCTCTTACATCCTTATCGTGTTCTGCATTATCAGCGCATTCAGGCAAACCAGAGTGCCAGGTTTAAACGTGGCATTTGTGTTACAGCTACGTATTTGGCATAGACAGACTAATGCAGACTTAGGAATCGGCAGTGCCGTTACTCAAAATTACAATAAATTTGGCTTGAAATGAATGTTCAGTAATGAGTAATGGAAGATAACAGTTTCTACCAGAAGTGTATCACCTTCCTCGTCTTAGCGGCTCCTTGTCACCACCACCCGAATACTGATCTGCAGCAATGCCTGTACATCCCTCTGATCCACCTTCTTGTGACAGAGGCTGCTGCCACTGGTGTCTGTGGGTGGGGAAACGGGAATCACTTCAGCCGTCTCGTGCCTGGCCTTCAGTATCCAGAAGGTGTGTGTGAATCTGGAAATCTCCCTTTTATCTTCATTCTCTCCCAATACTTTCGTATACAGCTGAAGGCTAGGTAATAAATTTTTGTCTCGGCTCTTTTATATTGCTAGAGTGCACTACTTTTATCTGATAAGATTAGTAAGTCAAGCAGCATGAATGATTATTAAAAATAATTGTTTGTTTATATAAATAAGACAGCAAAATAGGTTACTCACACAGGCCAGGTGACCCAATTATTCAGATTTTGAACGGGTAGAGAAGACGTGCGATGTTGCCGCACCTTTTATTCTGTGCTGAACTGCTGAGTAAGTTTGTTTCTTTTTGCAGGGCTAGTACCCTGATGATGGGGAACTACTGGAGAATTTGTTGATGCTACAATTCCTATTTCTGTCTCTAGAAAAGAGAGCTGTTGTAACCCTCTTAATAAGTGACCGTATCCTGTGGTGAATGCTGATCTATCCAGATCTTCCTGTCAGAAAATTTAATTGGATATAAGCGAAGTGATACCACTAGATCTCAACCTGAGTCTCCCGCTGCTCCTACTAGATATTTTCAGATGCTTGCTTTGAAACTGGGTTTTGGGGTTTCCATTAGGTTGTAGATGGCTTCGTTAGCCGTTCTGAATTTCTTTCAAACACTTGGTTCAAATAGGAAGCTAGCCAGACTGAGGCAGCTAACATTCCTGGAACTCAGTCAGGTTTTTTGGCTGACTATAGTCTTTGTAGTTTAGCGATGTGTTTAAAAAACCATCCACAACGTACAACCAAAAAAAACCCAAACCAAAACTCAAAATGAGAACGGACTCCCAGAAAAACAGAACCACCAGTGTGGTTAATCTAGACTTCAATACTTCGGTAGCGTCTTGCTCTGCCATGCATGTTTATCTGTAGTCGAACAACAGACTATTATAACAGTGCAGAGGTCTGTAAAAACAAGGCTTCCTCCTGCTGCTTCCTCTTGAACAGGAGCAAACACACACTGTACTCTGCTGTTAAGTTGTGCGTAGCCCATCTTTATGTGTATCTCCCCTGACAGACCTTTATTGTGCACCTTGGGGTTAGCCACTGGACACTGCTTTTTTTCAGATCGAGAAACTGATCTCTGTAGTCAGATTTAAAAGAACAGGCTACTGCCCAGTTCACATAGAGCAACTCCAGCCTCAAGCAAAGCCAACTTCTAGGCCGAGATCTCCAAGCAAGGTTTCATTACTCCTCATTTCCTCCAGAAATCTAGCTGAATGACAAGTAAGCTGTCAAAAAATATTTTATCAACATTTTCTTTAAAAAATGTGGATTTACCCAAAATGAAACATTATAAGGAAGTGCAAACTTCTGACTCATTTCCTGCCTTCTTACCTGGCAGATTTTTTGGGACTTCATGGCAGCTTTCTCGAGGAAATTTTTCTGAGTTTGCAGTCTCCAGGGCCTCCGCTTCACTGTGCCACTGAAACAAGAGCCTGGCAGCAATGCGTGCTGCTGGGAGATCTTGCTCTCCTGGCAGGAACACCCTCAAAAGTTAATTTCTTTTGGGGAAATAAGGGAACCGGAGCTTATACAGTGGATCTTACAAGGGATGCTTTTCTGAGGTTGAATTTCACTGGAGTTCATCCAGGTAGTAAACACGTGATTGTAAAATAAGCTCCATGGTTTTGAGACTTCAGATGTGGGGGTTACTCACCCTTCCCTCAATCACAAGGAAGAAGAGACTCCCAGAATAAATAGCCAGCTGCCCCCCTTTCATTTAGGAAAGGTGTATGTGTGTGTACATGTATTTTTATGTATCTTGCTCAGTGGGATGATATTTTTCTGTCTAGGGACACTTTCTGGACACTACAAATGCTACTACCTGGAGTTAAATTTAGAGATCTTAGTGGTAACTGAAGTAGTTCTGGTATAAAAACCTGTATATAAACCAATATTGGTTTTTTTCGGGGCATTGAAGAGATTTGCAAAGAGAATGATGCTTGAGGTTGCACTGGTCTTTATGTATTTATATTTATGTGTGCAAAAAGCATATGCAGTAGGTTAGTTTTGGTTTTTGCTATTAGGTGTCTCAGGTATGTTGATACTGACCTTTCTTCACCTTGAAGGCATGCTGTTGTGGGCCTGAGAAATTCTGGGAGCACTCAGCAATATTCAGTTGAATTGACAGATGTGTTCTTAAAACAAGGTTTTTTTTTTTCCTTTAGTAAATATTAAAGAAAATTAATACCCTTAGATAAGCATTCAGGCTACTTTCACAGGTAATTAGAATTCCTACCAAATTTTATTTTGTTGCAATTTGAAATTGTTTTTGTTCTTGAATTTCCTCTGCAAAAATAACTGTAACCCTTCCTCAGGGCTTAGCCTGTTTCCCCATATTTGGAATTGCGTAGAGTTTGTCATGTTCTGTAGGGAGTTAGCCGTGTAAAATCCAGTGTTCTTACTCTAGCAAAATTACAGGATTTGGGGGCGAGGAGGAGGGAGCAACCCTAAAAAAAATAAAAAAAAATCCCTACCCCAAACCAAAGCCAAACAACCAAACCAAAAAAACCCATAGGAAACCCTATAAAAAGTATATGGCTCTTTTTCTCTGTATAATTGCCCCACTAGTTTCTCAGATATTTTCAGAGGACTTTAATTATTTAAAATTTATATGACACTTTACAATTGCTGTTATTTTATACTCTGAAAAACTGGTTACTTTCATGTCTGAAATCACAGAGAAATCATATGAACTAAATATTACATTCTTGCCATTGCTTTTATGCATAGCATGTTTAGCATCTAACTAGAATCCGAGCAGAAAGCTCATCCTGAGACTACTTAATTAAAAATTAAACGATGAATTAAAACTTAAATTATGCAAAACTAATAAGCTACGTTACCAAAATCAACAATTAATATGCTACAATATGTGGAAAGAAAATGCTAACATTTTTACTTTTGTTTCACGTTTGCATTGCAGTCTGTGCAGGCTGCTGTTTTGGAATTCCTCATCTCGAAGTATTTGGCATATCTGAATTAAGATATAAATCGGTGATTTCTAGGTTTGTGCGTTTTGCAGAACTCATCAGAGATTAAAACTTTGATAATGTAAAGACATCTGTTAAACTGGGAGGAATCCAATTATTTTTCAATTAATGCAATATCACTTCTGTACATAAGATTCAAATCAGTGCATCGCATCACCTTGTGCAAATCGATAGAGTAAAAATGGTCTTGTTGACAAAAATTACAATTTAACCTATTGCTCTAATTCCATGGTGTAAAAGGTTTATTTTTCACTGAAATTGCCTTTAACTAATTGCAAATGCTGAGGTTCTGCATATGGTGTTTATGTGTGCGTACATTTACAGAGACTGAACTAAGCACATTGTTAAATTCTGTGCTTAGTTTAGCAGTTTAAAGGAGGTATTCCCTAAATCCCTGTATCAGAGGCACAGAAAAACATTTCCTTAGCAAATGTGGGGATGTGCACCTGTACATCGAAAATATTACAATGGCCGAATACTAGACATGCTGTGAAATACTACATGCTTTACTGTAACACAAGCATAGGGAGACATTTCCGGTAGTATCTGCTGATGTTTGTCGTAATTGTATTCTTCAAGTTGAGTAAGGCTTAGATGGCTGAAGGAAAGGAATTAGGGAATTAAAGAAAACTCCATCTGATTAAGTTAATTATGAAGCTTGAATCTAATACTTTATCATTGCTGTATACTGGAAGGTGAAACTGCCTTTACATTTGCATTTTCTTACATTTTAGTATTACATAAAATAATAATTGGCTTTTAACATTTCGTATCAAATATCTTCAGCACCTATCTATTTTTCTCTCAGGTCTTGCGAATTTAGCCTTTGTAGCTATATAAGTAGTTGTTTCTCTGGCACTATAATTTAAAAGTTTACATTAAAAATAAAATCAATACTGGGATAAAAGCATGAAGAGTACGGCTAAAATAATTTATAATAGCTCTATTGGTGATGGAAATCTAAGGAATGAATATTGTGTATAATAAAGGCAATTAACTGGGCTTCTTATAAGGAAAAATATTGCTCTTGGTGTGGGGGATGGAAGGAGGAGATCGTGGAAGCAGTTACAACTCTTAATTTTCTGGGTTGAGCTATGTTAGCCCTGGCATAAATTGCAGCAGCCTAGAGGTACGTGTGCCATCTGAGGATTGCATTCTGCCCTGACATCCTTGTGAATGTGTCGGAGAGGTGTGGGGGGAAGAGAGAGAGCGCAAAGGCACTTGTGTCTGCACTCACTGGGAGGTCTCAAATTTCCTCAATCATCCTCTCGCACGTCAAATACAGGCTTTGGTTGATTTGCACAACTTAAAGTCAAGCGGAGCCAGTTATGGTAAGAAAACTGGCTTGGTATTTAACCTAAGTGATTTTTCTCACTTCTGCATTTATCAGGTAAAAGTTCTCCCTTCAACAAAATGAAGTGTTTAATCTACTATCACAAAGAGTGAAACGTGAATAAAGATTGACTTGGATATAATCTTTCTAACTACCCTTGATGGACATCTTAAGATTCAGCTTAATTTACTTGAAATCTTAAACTCTGTCTTTTTGGGAAGCTCTTTTCTTCCATGTCCATGGTTAAGCGATCAAGGCAATGACATGCTCCCTTAACAACTGTTTGGGAATCATCGGGCTGATTGACTAATGTTTCTGCCCTTTTTATGCACTTCTGATGTTCCATCATGGTTTTCTCCTTTCTGTGCATATAAGTGGATTTATCTGAATGATAATAAGCCAGATGGTTAGGTGGTAGGCCAGGTATTTTGAAGGTAAGCATATTCTTTGTCATAGAGCCATGTTAGCCAGGAGCCTTGTACCACATTTCAAATCCTTCAGCAGTCTCCCCAGGAGGTGGCAGCTGTAGAAGCCTAATGGATATCATCACCTTCAACTGTCAGCTCCTTTTTTCCTGTCTGTCATGACTGTTTACTTCTGATCATACCAGTTGACATTTATGTGTCACAATAGAAAACTGAACCAGTGCAGGAGTAAAGGCAGCACTGGGTTTGCGGTTACTTCTCGTATCACAACAGGCAGCTGGCAACTCATTAACACCATGTGGAGTGTCAAGCATATAGTACATTAAATAAAATTAATGCCTACAGGCACTGTATATAAGGAGATGGCCATAACAGACAAAGAAATCACATGAATGGTTGAAACAGGAATAGCAGAGGCGACAGATTAAAAAGAAAGAAAAAAAAGAAAGGCAAGGGGGAGGGGTGAGTCTGTAGTCCAAGGTGCATGAGCATGTCAAGCCTTTGACTGTCATTCCTTGTCATTTTCATATTTAGCCGCTGAAGACACACACGTGGTGCAGGAGAGTTGTACCTGGCATTCAGTGACTTACTGGAGTCTGTGTGCTTGGTAGCAAAGGTAGCGTTAAGATCCTCAAAGATAAGCACTCACCTTCTCCTTAGCCATTATCCAACAGTGAGCCTGAACACGAAGAATTAGATCCAGCCGTGGTGATCCAGGGAGGGGACGTTATCTTGAACACAGTCCTGAGAGTGATGAATAGACAACTGCTTTTCTTCACAAACAGCTAACACGGCTTTATGTAAAGCAATCTCCGAGTCCTTTACTCACATTCTCTGGAATGATCGCTTTTCTTCTGTACTAGATGGTCTGCATGGAACATTTGCCATATACTTTGCTCTATTTGCAGATACTTTTCTCTGTCTTCTGCCTTGTGTCAGTGAATGGTTTCCCTAAGCCACAGTCCTAATTTTGGCAGATAAACCAGCCTGGAGTTTGTTTATGGTGAAATAATTTGCTATAATATGAGACATTTCATCTCAAATAATCTCAAATTTACAGAAAGCGGTAAACACAGATACAACTTTTTTTTTTAAAAAAAACCCCAGTAACCAATAACTTCAAATAATTTCAGATACATTAATTTTCTATTGCAGAACTTTAAAACATAAATTAACGTTAGGATCTTTTAACTTAACGGGAATTTGAGATAGTATTTGGATTTATGTACTTAAATATATTGGATAGATGAGCTCCAATTGTGCTATGCAATACTAAAATTCTACCGCGCATTCCAGGAACCATAGTAAATGGTGTCTAGTGGAAATAACAGGTAGATTTCAGTACACAAAATATCATTACTATCACAAAATTTTATTACTCACTGGACATTATAACACACTGAGTTTCCTTTTAGTTTACAACAGGGAGATCCTGTAGGCTGCAGATAAAATCTCTGGCACTGTTGCAGTGCTGTGACTGCTAGTAGTACATGTTAGTTCAGGTAAGTTCAACAGGCAAGAATTTATGCAGCACATCAGTCTTCTATGCCGTTAAACTGATGGAACCATGTTTAAGGAGAAAAAGAACAAAAAATATGTGGTTTTGTTACTCGAACAAGCTGCTATAAATCTCCCGTAGGAAAGAGGGGAAAAAAATATTAAAAGCTGTTCGTTGTCATAATTAAATTGTTAACAAAAATTAATTCTGGACCAGTATATTGTCTCATTAAAAAAAAAAGTACCCGCTTTGATTTCATCTTTTGGCAGTTTATTTTATGCATTTATTGTTCTTTAATTAGAGTTCCTACATATTTGCCCTTCTTGCCTGATTGCCTTTGCCTTTTATAGCTTACAGTGAGCTTTCCTTGCCTTTGCATTTTAGATGAGCCGAGATAGCCACCTACAGTGATTGCGTCAGTTCCCTTCATAGTTTTTATTAATCCTCACTGAGGATTTTTTTTCCCCTAAAAAAACCAGAAGTCTACCGTATTTCTTTTAATTTTTCGATGTTCTCAGGATCGTCTGCCATTCCAGATGGTTTCTTATATCTTTTCTCTACTTCCTTAAGGTGGCTGGGACGCTGCTTTGAGTGTGGCCCTGCTAGAGCCATGCATGCTGCTAGAATAATGTTCTCTGACTTACACGTGACAAAAAGGTCAGGTTTTCAAAGGCTGCAGGGCGATCGTGTTGACCCAACTATTGTCATGGGCTAGCTGGCTTGCTGACAGCAGAGCAGTTAAAATGACATGCAGATGGCATGGAGGCATTGCTGCCTTCCTGGCGTGGCTATAAAATTTGGGGGATCTGACGATGATAATGTAACTACTGTTTTGTTTTTCTTATTATGCTCTCAANGACATGCAGACGGCATGGAGGCATTGCTGCCTTCCTGGCGTGGCTATAAAATTTGGGGGATCTGACGATGATAATGTAACTACTGTTTTGTTTTTCTTATTATGCTCTCAAAGAACTGAAGACCATCCACCAGTATGTAATGAGGTGAAACAAGTGCATCTTGTAGTTGAGACTTGTTAAAAACTCCCCGTGTATAGCTTTTAAACTTTTTCTGTGTAGATGGAAGAGGTAAAGCAGCTGAGGCATTTTAGTTTTGTGGTTAAATTACATCTCAAATGGTGAAACAGAATGAGAGAAAAGTGTAACTGCACCTAAATGTTTATCTAGAAAGAGAACCTTAACAGAATTAAAAGGTACAACAAAAATTTTTAGTATTAGATCAAACTACTTACTGTGTCGCTCTTTTTTTCATTAACAGATCAAAGGGGGTGCTTACTGAGTTCTGAGCAGTTTGTAAGTGTTTGTGTTCAAAATTTTATTGCATCATACATGGATGATATTCTTTCATTCTGTGATAACAAAGAAAGGAAAAAACACTCTTGCATCAAACATGTTTCCAAAAATCCTATAGACACATCTGAAAAGGAGAATGTAAGATCATTATGCATTTTTTTTCATTTATCTGCACAGAGTTGCCAGGGAACTGGCGCAGGTGGTATGTCTGTGGCCTTTCTCTTCGCTCTTTACTTGGAGGAATGTGCTGCGGTTACTGCCTTCCCCTCGGACGCGCTAGGCGGCACAGGCCCCGCTCTGTTGTGACTTTATCTAGTAACCGGCATGGGAGATGACAGCCGGCGTTTCTTGCTGTAGGGAGCAGTGTGATACTGAGCCGTTGGTCACCACAGGACCTTATTTCACTCATCCTTTGCCTTGCCCCATTCCTGGAGGCCGGTGTTACGGGCCGTTTAGGCGCGGGGTGGTAGCCCTCCATCTGAACGCAGTCCATGGAGTTGCTGCCCTGGGGCAGCCAGGCCAGATCTGGGAGCTCCCCTGCCTGCTGGGCCTCAGCTGGGGCCATCGCTCCCACTGCCGCTCCCCGGCCCTGCCTGCAGCACCGCCGGCGGTCACTCCGCTGAGGTCCAGAGGTCACGTGGCAGGAGCCCGAGGGGAGAGGACATGGTCTTGCCCATTGTCGCCTTCGGCGTTTGCTGCACCAACGTTCTGCTGCAATTATTCACTGATAGAGGTTTTTGATAGAGGTGCATGTTTAGGCAAGAACCCCAAAAAGGTTGCTGATGGGGGTGGGGGTGTTCACAGTCATTTCTCTCCCCTCCGTGGCCTTGTGCTAAAAGTCTGACAGGAATTGCGTGAAGGAATGCAGGAGGCGCAGCAGGGCGTTGAGCGGCCGCTGGGGCAGGCGTGCTTCGCATGTGGGCTGGCCGCCCCCCGCGGCTCTGGAGCCTTCCTTGCCTGTGGCGCAAGGATGTGATACCTGTGGGAGCAGCGCTTGGTTGGTATTTGATACCTTTGGCCCTACAGCACGACATCACCTCGGGGTCTGGGAAGGAGGGCTGCTTTTCGTGCATCCGTGGGTCCGCCTTGTGGGTCGGGATCCCCCAGGACAGCGCTTGGTGGGCAGGGCAGGGCAGGGTGCAGAGTCGTGCGAGGGCTCCAGCTGTCCCCCAGCACACGGCTGCCTTGCGCGGGCCACCCTTCCCGACCTTAGGCTTGGCAAAGCTGTGAGCGTCCAGCAGTCATGCAAACATAAATGTTCCAAATGATTTGGAAGTAAATTTAGAATAGGAGTGTCTAATTTCAGTAGCTAAGTTACAGATATCCGAGGAGTGGATTCATAAGCCAATAAATCTCATAAGGTGAATTTCCCCTCCCCTCGAAAGCGTTCTCCTTAAGCCCGGAGAGACAGCGATTCCTGGCTGACCTGGGAGGGACCGTCCTACCTAACCGCCCGTATCCAGGCTGAGAGCTACAACCAGCTTCCTCGCTTGGTGGTAGATCTGTAGCAAGGGGAGACTGACTGGAGAAGCAGTATCGACAGTGAAAGCATCCATAACGCAAGGAAGACGTTTCTCTACCCACCCCCCCCACCAACTCAATATTTTTCTGTTCATGAAAGCTGAGTATTTCACAAGATAAATATGCTTGCTTGGTTGGTTTTTGGTAGGCATATAGTATTTACTGCATTATTGTCCTGTTTTTGTGTTACTGTAGGGAAGATAATCTCATTTTAAATTTTATTTTGCTTATAAAACTGTGTTAAAAAATATGGCTCTAACAATTCCTGAGCACATTTTTCTCATCTTGCTGTCTTTGCTCCAGTTTATCTGGAGAAGGACCAACACAGTTTAGTTTCTCTTTCTGTCCTTCTGTTCTGATTGTCTGTATAATCTTACAAGAATAATTATTTCTGGTAATATTTTATTGACAGGCTGCTTGAAAAATGAACCGATGACAAACTTCTTGTAGCTAGTTGCTTCGTTATGTTATATAATATAACAATTCAATTTATAAAGGTGTTTACTTAAATGCAGATGAAGATAAACAGTGAGTACAAATACACGTAAGTATAAAAAGTTTGAAGATTCATTTAATGAATGTGTCTTTCAATCCTTCCAGTCCAGTGAATAAAAAGATAAATCAGTGTAACTAAATCCTACTGCTAAACGCAGTTTTACTTCTTTTTTTTTCTTGCAGTAAGCACTGAAAGCACGAAGGTACAAGATTTAAGTAGGTTTTTGTTCTAAAAAGAAATACTCTCTGTTTTGCGGAATACTTGTATTAAGCTAACTGTTGTATCTTTGACAATAAACGTGCACATTTTAAAACCATTTTGAAATAGAGCATTTTGTAATTTAGTAATGAACAGCACTGTAGGGTGTTACACACTGACTTGATTCAATTTTAGGAAATGGTAGCTAACCATGTCAGGTATTTCAAAGCACACAGTATTCTTTGGAGTTGCCTAATATAAACCAGCATCAGTAGTTTTTCGGAGTGCCTGAATCTGTCCTTTTGAAGGCGTTTGCTATTTATTTCAAAATAAAAGAGTTACCGCAGAGGCACCTGGGCTTGCGAGGAAGAAAAGGGATGCTGACACCTGGCAGATAGTTTCCTGGCGACATAACAGGGTCTAAAATATTGAGGTGGACAGTGCGTCTTTAAGGTAACGTGCACTCCATGCTGTGCCACATGCTTTAAAGCTATGCCTGACTTTTGCCCGTGACAGCTATTGCGCTGTAAGCTATCGGAGACGTGTGTCGCTTCAGGTGTGCTCCCAAAGCCTGTAAAGAATCAAAGCATCTTGGCCGGTCGGCAGTCTGCCCGATGACCTTTTTCTCGTGTAGCTCAGTGATGGGTTGTGAAGGGGAGAGCTGGTTACAGTCAGGACTGGGGGGACCTGCCGTGGCGTGACGGCAGGTTCAAATCAAACCCAGTAGTTTCTTCTTGTACTTTCTTCCCGTGTCCTGCCAGCTTGCTGTATGGCTGCCACAACGGTAACCCTGTGAGTGGCTTGATTGGTGAGGATTTACATGTGTGCTAATTAGAGTGGAATAAATGATTGGCTGTTTGCTGCATCGCCATAAAGGGTGCCCAGATGTACACACTACGTGAACATAATGTGCACGGGCATGGCGCATCAAAGTTTGTCAGCTGCATTACCTCAGCAGGCTTAGGGCCTGTCGGAGAGCATTTGCTGATAATCGTCCCCTATGATTTAGTGTCTGACTTGGTGAAAGTGAAGGACCTCAAAGTACTGCCTTGGCAAGGGAATTTCTGATCGTTTAACAAAAGTAATAAATGAGCTAAAATCTGTCAAACGAGAATGAAAAAAATAAGTTTAGGGCTATAAGCAAGGAGTTTTAACCGAAGAATTCTGTGTGCTCAGAAACAGTTCGTAACGTAACACTAACTAAGCATCAAATTAGCTGCTGCAATTAACAATAGACACCGAACAGAGTGTTTAATTATGCTTAATTTGTTGTGATACAGCACAAGTCTTCAGTTATGAAAATCCCCCAGATGCCCAAGTATCCCCTATGTAGCTAAAATGCACGAAACTTTGCACACTCGGTTAATTTAAGAAAGCAAATACAGAACGTTGCTTTTAATTTTAAAAATCTGCTTTAGATGAAGGGGAAAATACATTTACATTAAGAAATGATCATTTTTTTCAATCTCTAAAAAAAATTCTGGGCTATCTCTTCTTTTGTGAAAATATGCATTTAAGACAAAATCCCACACGTATCGTATTTATGCACAAAAATCGGTACTATCTGATTACTTTGACAAGTAATTTTGTACTTACATGTTCACAATATTGATAATGTATTAATGTACAATGATTAAATGGTTAAGCTGCCATATTAAAGTTATGAGCGGGAACATTTATCCAGCATAGCTAAGCAGGAACAAAGACTGTCCGTTTGCAGATGGCATTATTCAATCTCTGAACTGCTCAAAGATGTTAGCATTGCAGCATTGATTCTGAGCTCTGATACTGTGCCTCACTCGAATGACCCAATAGAGTTAAGTGATAAGGTTAAGTTAATTACTGTATCTGTGCTATACAGCTTCCACATGATTACTGCCGAGAAAGATAGTGATTCTTCTTGCTTTAATTAAGCAAAAGAGAATGAAAAGATATAATTGGTTTTTATAATAATCCTGTCTTATATCACTATCAACAAGCGTCATGTTGTTTTTTCTACAACTTCGTTCGTTGCACAAATTCCTAACAGCAAAATTTAAACAGCAGCGTGTAGAAGTAAATTATTTAAATCCCTTTCCTGAAACACAGTGTCAGCTAAAGAATTAAATAGTTAATAGCTGTACTGATACTTTTGTAGCACCAAAGGGCCTCTGACAGTAAATTGTGTACCAGATATGAAAAATCTATATTTGACAGTTAAAGAGCATCTGCTATTTTTTGCATTTCTGTTACACGATAAAAGGCACGTATTTTAACAAATGCTTTAATTTTGCTTCTAATCATGTATTGAACTGCAGTATGGTGGTTTTAATACTGTTTTGTGAACAAGAGCTTCAAGAGTGTTTTAATTTAAATTTGCTCGTTAGTTATCAAAAATTGTCGCCTTTGGTTTGAGGGTGAAAGGGAGTTGGAAAGTGTTCAGAAAAAAATCCGAGCTCTCTCTCTTAGGATAATATTCTTTTTTTTTTTTTTGCCTTCTTGTCATGCATGTAATAAAATGTATGTATACTGTGAGGCAGGCAAAAGCAGTTTTACATTGAAAATAATGAATACAGATGAAAGCTGACAGTGGAAGAGGGGGAGAGATAGTATTTAGGTTTTAGTCCTTCACATGTTAAGCCCTGACTTTGTGAACTGTTCTGCATAGGTAATCCCATGTCTCTGTATTGAGCTCTGCTAACTCTCACAAGTTTACAAATGTCTGCCCACAGAGATGAGATTATTTTACCATATTTTTGCTTATGTAAGTAACCTCACAACAACTGCTTCAGGTTCTTGCCATTTTCCTAAATACTGCCTTCTGAGCAGAAAGGGAACACGTGTTGCCTTTCACTGTTGTTGGGTTGTACAGGTGCTAAGCTGTTGGTGGTTAGTGTGTAAAAGGATTTGCTGCAGACTTCTGTTTTCTTGTTTTGTTTTTTAAATACCATTGCAGTGTCTCAAGTTGATTGTAACAGGGATTCTGATAAAGCTTGTTAGATCAAAAATAGCCGACTGCCTGTTTTCTATTTTTTTTTTTCTCCTGGGAAAGGAAGGCTTATTATTCCTTGTCCTGTAAATAGGCATGACTTTAAAACACTGTTGAACAAAAAAAAAAATTAGAAAAAGAAGTTGCATGCTGCATATATAAATTTCCAACAAAGTAATTGGTAGTCCAGGGCAAGATGTATATTCTTTACTAAGTACTTTGATTGTATTTTAATATTATTCTTTTATTCACAGTAGTAAAGTTTTATCTCCTTAGCAATGATTTATTTGCAAATAGGATGCACTGAGATTAAAATTGGTACACTGGAGCTTTTAAAAGCTGTTTGGTTCCCTGTCTGCCTATGGACAACCTCCTCCTATTTTGTAGCTGCCCAGAATTAATTGGATAGTGTTTCATTTCTATAGAAGACTTGTATACAACGGTATGCAGTTCAAACCATACTTTTTTTTTTCCTCTGTAATTCCGATTTCTTCTTCCTGTCAAAAACCCCTCCTTGGAGCAATAACGTCTTAGTATCCTAAGTAAGAGAAAAAACAACTAGGGTCCAGTGTTTCTGGTATCCTTTTTCAATAGCATGTGTGTTTAGAGGCTTATGTGTTTATGAAAACGCTGTGAAACTGCTGTTGCAGAACCTGTATGTGAATAGAGAGAATCTCATGCGCATGAGTCCGCAGCTGCCATTCAAGGAGAGAAATGGAAAGTGAGGGAGAGGTGTTCCTAATTATCAAGCTATAACATGTAGAAACTTCAGAATAGTTAAGATTCTTGTTCAGACAGAAAGCACCAGGTCTTGGACAAGAGTAGAGTATGAAGTTACATGCAGCCTGTTTTAAGAAATCGGTTTGATTTTTGTCTCTGGTTGGTTCCATGAATTTGAAAATCTCAGTCAAAGGATTTATTGGATGGTTTCTTCCATTACCTTTCTACTAGTCCCTGCTCTCTCTTTCCCAAAAGAGAAAAATGAAGTAACTAATCACCCCTAATTTAGGAGATACACTAAAGGATGTGCTAACAAAGAATATGCAATAGTCAATACTGTTAAGGATTAGATGGGTTGGCAGAAAAGATTCTGAAAAATTTTGGGGTTTTTTGGCTGGGGGGTCACTGTATTCCCTTGTTCAGTGGGTGAACCGAGGATTTCCAGCCCTTTGACTGTCAACCTGATGTCTGTTGTCAGCTCTGTAGTCAATTTTTAAAAGGTTCTTGACGTTTATTGCACACAGATGCAATGACACTTGGAACATTTTCCCCTTGGTCTTTTGCCTTAATAAATATATTCTTCATCTGGAAGGCAGAATATGTTGTTCTCACTAGAGTGTTACAGTTTGCATTGGTGATGGGTAAGTAAAGCAATTGCGCAGAAAGTGGAGAGGCATTTTACGAGAAAGAATGCTCTGGAAAGTTCTGAGTCGTCCGTGTACAGTAAATATTTTGAAATTCAAAGAACCACTCAACTTTTGAGTTTTTAATAAGTCTTTCTTCAGATGGCATGAGCACAGATACAGAAAACAGACATTACGTGTTTCGTAATGATATCTGCTCTCATGCTGTTTTTCGCACAGACAATTTGACAGTGATGGACGTTGCTTGTGCTTAATTCTTTTAAAAAACATTTCTACCATTTAACGTCTCATAGAAAGATAAATGAACAGGGAACAATCTCGGTCTGTGTGACAACTGAGCGACCGTATCTCTTCAGTTCTTTTACACGTAGTGTAATGCAGCAGAGCTAACAGCTGTGAGTAAGCATAGCTCAAATAACATTTCTTTCCTGCTAGACATGTGATGGGTTTGCATTGTGTAATAACAGCAACATTCTCTAGTTATTTGCTTCTTAATGTATCAAGATGTTTACGTATTTCAGCTGAGGTGGTGCTTATTTCATTAAGTCACATTGAGGAAAAGCAGCTTGAAAAGTTGCTTTCGTATGTCAAAGTAATGATAAAATGAGTTTGAGGCCTTTATGATCAAGAATGTTTTCTGCCTCTTTTTAATGATACAGAGTAGTAATGACCTGCAGTTTCATTTATTCTCGGAAAAAGTATAATTGCAAAAATTAACTTGTCATACACCACAGCTCAGCAAAGTTACTTTCCTATAAGTCTGTGGTCACAGTATGTTTTTTTGCAATTCAGCATCTGGCTCTGTGGGGTACTGATGGCTTCTATGAAGAAAAGTACCAGGGTGAGCAATTAAATGTAAAATGACAGCATAAAATATGATCATTACGGTTATACAAAAGACACATTTATGAATTTTGCAGATAACTGTCATTTTTTCTACTCATATTTGCTCTTTCTTTGTTAGCTTAATACTTCTTGTGCAATTCATTTTTTTTCTTCTAAAAAGTGAACAATGCCTTTTTAATTATCCTGACACTTGTTTGTGTCTTTCTTATTTGTCACATTTGAAGGCTAATGATACCTCTTTCACTTTGTTCTGACACTGTACTTTCAACTTTATTTCAAAATCAAGGACTAGTTTTTAAATTAACATGAAGGTTGCGTGATGAGGCTAGAATTTCTTATGGAAATCAGTTTGTGTTGTGTTGATCGGATAATGTGCTGCACCTGAAAGAACCATTATCTGTGTTCAATTCTCAGGGGCTACCAGGCAACGTTTTGAAGTGTGCTTTTTGAATTTAGCTTGTGTTTTGTCATTGAAGAGAGAAGATTGGTCTTGATAGAAGTTATTTTAGCCATATTAGGTATCAAAAGTACCGTATAGATCTTTCTGCATGTGTGTTTTCTTTGCAAATATCTGTTTCCATACTAGAATAATAATCTTGTTCTTTCTGTAGTTGGTTGTTTCTGCTGTCTTGGGTGGGAGAGTGTACCTTCTTCATGCAATACGTGTTTATATGTGTATAATATATATACGTGTCGTTGCATAGGATGCTGAAAATGCTTCTACGTCTTACCAATATCATTTGGATATATTGAAGGAAGGAAAAAAAAAGAAAAAAGAAAAAAAAAGAGAAAAAAAAGAAAAAAAGAAAAAAAAGAAAAAAAAAAGAAAACAGAACCACAGAATCCTAACATTCCAGAGAATCCTAGTGATGCAAATAAAACCACGATGTTCCTGTTCTGATGCTCTCACTTTTTCTTCCAAAGTGCTTATTGGTTTCTACTGCTGCCACAAAGGAGACTGCAGCAATACAGAGCTTCATCTGCAATTTCCAAAACCTTGGCACCTAGTGCAGGACAGCGGTGAGAAGGCTCTGTCCTCCTCTCTTCCAGAGAAGTGCTAACTTGCTTCCAAAACTATATTGAGGATGGCAGTTGTTGGGGTTGCTGGGCAACACCTTTGGAAAGATGTCTGTTTACCACGTATTTAAAAACCAACCAAACAAGCCCCACCGCTAATGACTAATTATTCACATTTGTTGTCTCTAGAAAGGTAGACATTCCTTTTCTTTTCCCCCATAGTAGCTTTTCTTAAATGCCTGTAATGCCCTAGAGAGCATGTGCCTGGTAAAATTACCAAATGCTATTTAAACGTCTGGATGGGGGAGGCGATGTTTATCTTGGAAGCCCTTCAGTCTCCCCAGCTGCCTTTGACGGGGAGGATTAATGGAGACCCCTGGTGTTTGGGAGCGGGGGAGTGCCGGGGTTTGGGGTGGGGGTGGCTGGGCTGCGAGTCAGGCCTTCACCTGGGGAAGGTCCCTCCACCACCACAGGTCAGGAGGAGTCAGAGTCCCATTACATTGGATGGGAAATGTGAGATGCTTTAAGCAGCCCTCCCCTCAATTAAATTGATGGCACAGTAACCTGGCATTGATTCCCTGGTGATAAGGGAGATGACCCCACTTAAGACTGCAGAGGAAAAATGATAGGAGCAGAGAGTATAGTTCTCAGTCAGCATTATGCGTATAAATGGATGGTACACAGAATTTAAAGGGCTAGGTAACTCAAACTGGAAATACTCGCTTCAGCCAGACCTTCCCTTTTACAAAAACTGTTCAGAGTTGACTGGCTTTTAAGTAGCAATTTGAGATGGTGATGGAGATTTAAGAATCTTGGAGCATTTCTATTTAGGGCACCTATTGTGTAATCGCAGCGGTCCCATAGCGTAGAGAAAGGTTTGTGATAAAAAGAATTGGAAATTAAAAGGGATAATATCTGTGGCAGACAGTCTCAAGGGGATTCAGTATCTCTCAGGCAAATATGACTCCAATATAAGCTCCTCAACTGAGAATGTTATTAGGTACAAATAAGAGCTAATTTTTTACAATATATGTCTCTGGGAATATGAAACGGAAAACAGGTGAAGAGTCAGAATTAATTAAGAGAGAAAGAGGAAGAAGGGCTAGCTATCCTAGCAGAGTTTGAAGTCTAAAATGCCACGGAAATGTGGGAGTGTTGTAGTACAGACGGTGCCATCAGGATGAAAAGATGGGATCGCCATAGCTGGGTAACGCTTGTAGGTTTGGAAAACTTGGCTGTAATGTGCAAACCTATTTTATTTACCAGGTGGGTTTAGGTACTCGATTTGATTAAAAGCCCTTAGGAAAATTTGTTGCCCCCAAAAGAACGGAAAAGGTGACAGAAAAAGTCTTTGATTCAAGTTGCACAAGTTCAGCACTGTATGCCTTGTTCATTCATGTCTTTTAGGTTGTGTTTCTGCAATATAGTGCTGTGTGGAGATAGCTAGCTCTGTTCCTTGCTGCTCCACCATGCCTAATACACCTTGCTCCGCCATATAGCTCATTTCCCTAGCAGAATACTTTTATAATGTACTTACACTGCTTCCAGCAACAAACCTTGCTGTGTATTTGCAAGTTGACTGAATGCAAAACTGCGTTATGCTATGTGGATTTAGGATTGCTGAAGTGTTCCAGTGACTACAACATTGACTGCCATCGAATATATATGCTGTTTCTAATTATTAATATGAGGACGTATTTAAAAAGTGGAATTCTTAGCTGAGCACCACACGACCGTGTAATAACTGCTTGAATGTTTGGGTGAGGTCTGATAAACCCATGGAGTGAGCAGCTGCTGGAAAAAAATTGTTCCCCAGCTTTGAAATTATTGGTTAGCTGTTGTGTAAAGTGCTCCTTAGAGTGGTTGCTATTTAAAAAGTAACTGTTTGTCCATAGTCATATAGAGCAACAACTGAGAGAAACCCTAGAGAAAAACTCATAAAAAGGGACAAAAAAGTTTTCTTGTGGTGGAAGGATCAGATTTTGTGCTCATCTGAACTTGAACAATATTGGTGTGTAATACTGCGGTATACTTTCTCAACTGCTTTCTTGTTCTTCACTGTCTTAGCTTTTATTAAGGAAAAATAAATTGTTAGCTTTTATGGTGCCTCAGAAGTATTAACAGAGTGTAACTGATACAGGGATGTGTACAGAAGTGCCTTTAGCACGGTAGATTTGAAAAGTGTGAACTTGTCTGTTCGTCTGTGTGAGGTGTTAATTCAGATGCCCAATGATGATGGTTTAAATGTCAATATTGTTAACTACTCTGTTATTCATGGGCAGAAAGGAGAGGAAAGAAAGACTTTTCTGCACAATTAACTGAACTGACATCTCTTTTTGGTTCCACAAAAATTAGCAGTTGGGAGATAGTGCTGTCTCCTGTACTTTCTTTCCACATTCCAGGAAGAGTGAAGCATAAGAAGCCTTGCAGCGTCCATCAGCATATGTGATTTTCTTACAGGCTTCATCTGTTAACAGCAACATTATCTACTCAGAGCAATGCTTTACTTAGGCAGAGCTTATTTTGCAAGTCACCTATCTAGTGGGCTTGCAGAGAGGCTTTTGAGAAATCCCTTCCTCTGTCCTCCCTTTTCAAAATGGGTGCAAATTCCTAAAAAGATGAAACCACAAAAGAGTACGTTTGAGTGCATCTTTTATTTCATTCTGACTTTAGTTTATTCATGTCCATGAAGCCCAGTATGGTTGTGGCTAAACACATAGAGGCTCTCTTCATTCTCTTGCCTAGGAGCTTACCTCCTTGAGAGTGCACGTTGTTGAGTAGGTGTAATGGTCCTTATCATTTAACTTACAAAAGATAATAATATTGCAAGTATTGCCTTTTTATGTGATTATAGAGAAATGTTTACTAGAAGTCTTTCTATTCTCATTCTCTGTTTCCAAAAACTTTCACTGTCCAAGAGAAAATATACATTAAAGACAGTGGCTGCCTCTGCATGTCTTGCACAGATGAAAATGGCATAATTCCAAGGTTTTCAGTGTTGTATATAAAAGGAGAATTACTGTATTGCATACAGAATATATCAGCTTAGGAGAATGTGACCATAATGAGGAAAGAAAATCAAAGAAGTCACAAAGTTCAAAGAGTGAAAACCATGTGCTAAATTGTGCTGTTTCATGTCTTGTGGTTTTTTCACCTGCCATGTCACCTACCAGCTACCTGAAATGTGGAGCTCTGAAAGGAGGTAAATGTTTGAGATGGTTTTTTTTTGTTAGTATTAATATACGTAAATAGGGGAAAGGAAGATGTGTTGTTGTTTTTAAAGATTTTGATGAAGTTAACAAATGTGCCATGAAATTTAATACCCCAGTATAGAGTCCTACCTTTGGACAAAGATGTCCCAGTCTTGGAATTATCTAATTGCTAGCATGGAAATAGCCCCGCTCACTGGTGATTTGAGGCTTTCCTCTCTTTTTAGAATATTCACTATGGGTGAAAAGGAGTGAAAGACTAAAACATTTTATTTTACATGTGGTTAATGAGGGAAAAATAAATACTGCTTATGGCTATGGAATATACTTTGTCTTTAAGATCTCTGTGTACTGTTAAAACAGCTTTTTAAAGGAATTTTCAGCTTTCAGGATTACCTACATAGGTTAAAAATGGTTGGAAACAGACTATCTTCTGTCCTCAATAAACAAATGTACTACTATCTATCTCAAATATGTCTGCATTTGTGCTTATTATGAACATTTCTCTGTCACTGAGTAAAGCTATCTAAATGAATGGATTAATGATAATAGCATATGTTTTTGTCATGTAGAATGTAGATATGAATAAGGGAAGACTTTGTATGAGTTTATTAAATTAGTTCAGCTTTATCAGAGGCAACTTGGAAGATGTAAGCTCCTAATAGTTGTATTGGCTCAACTGACGATCTGTCGGTATCTCAGTGCTTTAGATTATCACTTTTGTTTGCTGTGGTTGTACCTGCGTTATAGAAACTATTCTCAAAGGCAGAAGGCACAGCCTCTGCCACAAGGAGTTTGCGTCTAACAGACACACAAATTAGGTTCCAACATTAACCCGTGCCCCTATAACAGGTTAAAACCCTTTACAAATTAGTGTCCTGGACCACTGCCAAAGCACACTGGTGATTGGCTCTTGTGTAGCTAAGCTCCAGTAGCTAAGAATGGTGGATAACCCCTATTTTAGTGGAGATATTAATTTAATGTACTGATCACAGACAGCTAATTCCAGTTATTGCCGAAGACGATGACGATGTTGTGAACGTAGCCTAGCTGTTTAGCCATACCACTTTTTAATCAAGAAACTCTGTAGACGAATGATGATAATGAAGGATAGTGCAAAATGCCAACTGTCTGGTCCGTTGTGCATGTGATAATGGTCTCTGCTATAGTGGTGTTTCATTAAG
This sequence comes from Steatornis caripensis, assembly GCA_013398225.1. NCBI lineage: Eukaryota > Metazoa > Chordata > Aves > Caprimulgiformes > Steatornithidae > Steatornis > Steatornis caripensis. The sequence goes on from VZSC01003609.1 coordinate 91,338, forward strand.
AAAAACGGGTTTGTAGTCTGATGCTACTTTTAGCGTGCAGGCTGAGAAGGGCGTCCACTCATTAATGAAGCACGAAGAGCAACTCCATCTTCTTAATGTTCACTGTAGCAGAGATGTGAAGGTTTACAGGGCTTCATGTGAAATTGAGAACTAATTCTGGGTAAATCCAATATGTGATTGGATATTTTCATTTCTTTGCCTCACAAATGAAAGAGAGGAAAATATTGAAGTAGAATGGCACAGTATCTTAATGCTATGGAATGTATGTATGAGAAAAATGTTTAGAGGCCTCAGAATCAAAGATTGTAGTTCTGGTTGCTTTTACAAATATATAGCTGGGCAAGTACCTGCCCCGCAGAATTTATGTTCTGAGAAAGACTGGAGTGTAGTAAACTCTGAATTTTTAGATTGCAACCCTGTAGCTGTAGAAATTGTTCCTTTCTTTTTGATAGATGTCACTGCTATTCTTTATCATCTAGTATGTATATATAATGTGATAAAGTGTGTGTTACAGTTAAACATACCTGGCCTGCCTGTTTTTAAGTGCCTTGACACTTTCAATTAAAAGTTTCTTCTTTCATTATATTTAATTTGTAATTAAATTTTCTGGGTTTTGATACCTGCCTTAAATTGAAATGTAGGTACCTGTTTTACGCAGACTTACTTTTATATATTTTTAAGCTGAAATAATTGGATTCCTCCTTAAAGCTGAATTTAAGTCTGAAACACACTGGAAGTTTTGTAGCTATAGGGTAAGATGCATACAGGCAGTGCAATGGGTTGTGATTTCAAAGGCAATCTTACTTTTGGAGTTTCCTAAGTGCTAGGCGCTTGACTTTACGACCTTAGTAATGTCATTTAATGCCCTTTTTGGTATATAATTGTACAGTCTGTATGCAGTATGTCATTACAGAATAATAGGTTCTAACGGCAAATGGTCATTTTTTGTGAGTGTTCTCTATAGCAGTGTTTGTTGGCACAGTCAATATTTCTGTTGTAACAGTGGATGTATAAGGAACCATACATAAAAAAAATGTTCAGCTGAAGGCCTTGTGGAGACAAGCCTTCAAGCTTAGTAAGAGAGTCTACTTCGGGGTGGTGGGGTTGCAGCACCACAGTGCTGCTGTATCTTTGGCATGGAAGTGTAAGCTAGTGCTGGCGTAATAAGGAATGTGGTAATGCTGTCATGGTTGGTGACAATGTAAAGATGAGACAGGCGGTGGTCCAGTACAGAAAATATAGGGTTTTTTTTTTCTTCCATAGGTTGTGTCATAGTCTTCAGCTGTGCTTTGTATTTCAAATTTATGTTCTTACTTCAGGATCTCACGTCTCAGCAAGTCACTTAGTTGCATGCACTGTAATGGTAAGTGGTCTTATGGACAGGAGGGATTTAGATTCAACAGTGAGTTTAACTTCAGGCCAGGCAGGTAAAACCCATGCTAAAAGGAAAGAGGGAACTTGTTAGGTACACAGGACTGGGAACAACCACGGAGTTACAGTTAAACTGCTGTTGGCTTGTTTAAGGATGGAGGCATCTGTCACCCAGTCTTCTGTTTGAAAGCCCCAAGAAACACAAAACAAACTGTCCCTCGTTAACTTGATTTATGCTCTTTCTGTGAAAGATGTGTTTCTGTTGTTTGCGTGAGATAGAATTACCTGATTTCCTCTATGCGTAACTTGAATATTGTAAAATTACATGTCTCATTTAGGGTAAAATAAACCTTTTCCAATTAATAAACCTGAGGATAGGTCAACTCCAAAGACAGCAACATAAAACACCCATAAGTGGCCATTAAATATTTATGGACCAAGCATTTGTTAGAATTATCAATGTATACTGTAGATTTGAAAGGCAGTATCTCCATGAATAAACGGTGGTATTAAGCATTTGTAACCACTTTGTAATTAAGGATACTTTGAAACTAGACTTCTGATACTTTCTGTATAGTGGTTGTTGGAAAATGGTGGGTATTAGAGTATGGGAGCTGTACCGTGTGGTCTGGCTGATAGGATCGTGCCAACATAGGATTCTCATTAAAAGAAGGAAAAACAGGCTAATGTCTTTTAGGCAACAGTAAAGAAATGAGTAGCGGGAGCGAACACTTGTGGGAGGTAACAGCCTGGCTCCGACTAAAACATCAGGCATTTCTGTCGTTTTTTTGGATTGCTTGGACTTCAAATCTTTGGATTTCAGTTTGGAGACAGATTCTGGGCATTGTCTTCCTTTTAAGGCTATTATTTGTAGTGTGACGAATGACCTAGAACCTCATAAAAATCAGACGTGGGATGAAAATAGTATAAAACAAAACCTGCATCTTCTAAAGCAGGGACCTGTTATGACGGCAGTCTTTGAGGGGCTGTGAAACTAAATCTGATCTGAGCTTGTGTGGTTGCCAAAAGTTGGTGCTATCCTAGCCACACGGTCATATCCCTGGCCTCTTCTTTTCAAAAGCGGCTCAGAAAGCTGGGAGGTAAGCTTGAGGAGTTTGGCATTAGTTTTCAGGCTGAAAGGAAATCAGATCAGCGAGCTAATGCTGGTGACTGGCTGGCCGAGTGAGCAGCTTTGGCGATGCAGGGAAGGTGGAGAGTGTGTGGGGAAGGGGTGGCGCAGCACCGACTACCCTGTGAAACGCCAGGCTTATTGCGGGCGCTGCCTTTGGGAGCTCAGGTTCCTGATTTGAGAATACGGTTGTATTAGCAGCAGTGCTGAGAAACAGTTGGGTTCGTTTCAGGCTTGTGCCAGTAACAAAGCTAAGACTCTTGTTTGTGTCATAACGCTCTCTCTTTAAAATGCTGGTGCCTGGTGAACAGTAACTATAAACTCGTCCTCCCTGGTACAAACCACCACTCTGTTGCCGTTACTGAGGCATGTCTGGGTTTTAGGAAGCAGGGCATGTATATGCTTCTAAACATTTTCACCGTTGTGTTTCTGTAATGGCTCAACTAGTTTGAATGTTGTGCAGTGCCTGCATATGTGTATATATGTGTGTGTGTGTATATATATTATAAATTAATGTGAAAATGGCCGGATTTCTCATCTCTTTTATAAACTAAGCAGTTTAACAAATGAATTACCCCGGCTTCTTTTGACATTTGGAAATGCTAATTTTTTCTCTATTCATAAAGGAGAAACAGTTGCTGTATTGTCTTCTACAGCTCCTGAGAAGAGCAGAAGCTTTAGAAAAGGACGGCTTCATTTTTATGTTCTTTCCATCTCATGTCTGATTTCTGAGATGCATCGAACTTAGCCCCTTCATTTTAGTTGGTGGTGTGTGCTCATTCTTTTTCACAATCAACCTTTGTTCTTGATATCCCACTTATGACTCCTTTTTTTATCTTCTTTTTTCTTTTTGAGTGTATATTCTTGTAAACTGTTTCTTTGCTTTGTCCGTTAATGGAGTATAAGCTCAGCATTGACTGCAGGTAGACCTTTTTAACTAGTAAAGGAAGTGCCAAAGCAGAGGTTCTGTATCTCATTACTTCTTGTACAAAGTGTTCTTTGGAAACAATGGTATATGCTATCAAATATTTTATCAGTTCTGGAAAAACTACTGAGCTAAATTAATGCCAATGTTGGTAATATGGGGTAAAAATAGGAAAAAGTATCTAAGTCTTTATGTGTCCCTGTAGAATATTTTGTGTTTAGTCTAGTAAGGTTGTATAGTTAAAAGATGTTTCTATTTTGAACTGTGTGTGTCAAGGTTCTTGCATTTCTAGAATAATAATTGTTGTTTGAAGTTGAGCAGCTTTTTAAAACTCAAGAATATATTACAGTGGTTGTAGTAGAGGTCTTCAGCCTTTTTGTCCGTAGGTATGGGGATATAAAACTGTTTCAGTATTCTACATATGTTAGTAAATTATTAGTAATACAGTGGTTTAATTGTAGCTATACCAGCATACCAAGTTAGGTTGAGACCTTTGCTTTAGCTGCTGTACAAATGACATGGTAGCCTTACACCATAACATGGTAGACTTAGATGCTTAAAAATAGAAGAAATCTTAAATTTATGGGAAAGTATGAAACTTCCTTTTCCTTTTGAAAAAGAATGCTGATTGATAAATGTAAACATGATTTACATCTAGCCTTCTCTTATCACTTAGTAACTCCCACTACATCTGAATGACATGTGTCATCTATGTCCTAAACAAATAAGTAACCTGAATGACCCCTTCAGTCCACCCAGATGTGTGTTTAATGCTGATGCCTAAGGTTCTCTTATGGGGGACGTCTTATGTGAGGGTGGATCTGTGTGTGTGTTTTAGAGGGAAATATTTAAGAAGTACACAGATTGGAGAAATTGGAGAGGGGAGAAGCAACCAACTGGGTGATACACTGTTAGTTTATAATCTTGTGCTGTTTCTGAAATAAGCCACTCGATTTGGTTTCCTCTGCTAAATGTTCTAGTAGTCCTTTATTGTCTTACGTATTTTATTGGTGCTATCATCCCTATAGAATTTCAGTAGTTTATTGTGCATCATTCCTTTTCTTTTAAAATACAATAAAAGCAAACAAAAAAACCCCAACCCCTCCTGCCTATTGAGCTGCTTCATACGTGTTTTTATGTTATTCTTGGGTTGCATTTCTAATTTTTTGGGCATTGTAGCTTAACATTTTCAGTCTATTCAATATTTAAAATGGGTAATTTTGAAATCTTTTGAATAATTAAACTGGTTCAATTTTTAATCAAATTAATTTTAAACTTTATATTTAGGTCAATCTAAACATTGAACTGTTTCTAAAGTTAACCAAGATTAACTGTTTCTTTGATCCAAAATTGTGGTTTCAAATAGGATTCGGGATTCATTTTGTTCCTTGCACTTCATTCTCTTCTTAAACTTTCAGAAGTTAAACTGTTAAAATCATCAATCAAAGTATTGGGTTTGGGCTACACTATTTTTAATAAGATATAATAAGAAAGGTCATTTAATATCACAAAATGTGATTTTAAATTGCAACGATTGAAAGATGCCTTGTACAATTATTAGCATTTAAAAAACGAAAAGCCTGAAAGGCTGCAGTAATAACAAATTACAAAATGTAATAGAGCTGAAGCTTTCCTTTCAAAATAAGCATGCAAAAATCTGAATCATCATGGCAATAGTAAGTCACTCTGTTGATCAAGATCAAAAATTGAGAGTTTTTATTTTGTTTTCTGTCAGTGTAGTTATTATCATACTTAAAAAAGTAGATATTTAGTCCTTCTCAAATACATAACGTTATCTGTACCATTGTTTTCCTCACTTTTAATTTTGTACTACTTTTATCTTATAAAATTTTATTGAAACAAATATCTGCAGTGGAGAGTAAGAGTAAAAATGCTTCCCGCTTGTGTTGACACGCTTTCAGCATTTCTGCAAGGGGTTTACACCAGAAAGTTGCAAGTCCTGGCACTTGCTGAGTTAAAACAAAATAGGGAGAAAACTGTTCAGTTGAATCAAAATCAGAAAATATCTTGAAATTTAAGGAGGATCATCGCTTTGGCTGAGAAAATGCAATCTTCCGTCATTAACTGTGTGGGATTTATGCTTGGTTAAAGATGTAATAATAAGAACAACACAGAGAAAAAAGAGATCCATCCATGCTCTTTGAGGCCGTGCAAAGCTTAAGCTAGTTTGGAAAGATGCTCGTAAAAATGCCACCCCCGCAGTCCTTTCTGCCTTCCCGACAAAGAGCCAGGAGTCTAGGATTTCCACTGCTTTTTTACAGTGTGCAAAGTCACATCAGCCATTCTCAGAGATTTTTGATGCGTGGATGTCTCCTGTCATCCCGAATCACGTTCGTACTCTTGAGCCAGGCCTATCGAAACTGAACTCTGCTGCTTTGCTGCAGGTCAGCTTTCATGGACAATTAGTGTTGTAACAGCACTTTGGTCGCAAGTTGTCGTGAGTGTTTATCATAAAGGCATCATCCCTGGGTGGATCAGCAGTGATCGGCGAGTCTTCTGCTTTCTGAAGCATCTCCTGTTCGCCTTTTCTTGGGTGCCGGTCAGGTGATGGCTCCGCAAGGCCTTCCCTGCCGCTGCCGCGCAGCCCCAGGCTCTCCGGGCACACTGCTTGCTTGCTGCTGCTCCCCGCTCGTCGTCTTCCCCATCATCCCTCTCAGTAACTGTCAGATGCCCCCGTCGCGGCGTGCTCTGACAAGAATGAAAAGAGCGATCTTCCCGCTGCTGGGCGCCGTGTCAGGATCGACGCCTTGGACGTGCTTGACGCCGCACGAGGTGCCTGGCTCCAGCAGTACGCAGAAGTAAACCAATAAATCTTGAGTGTCACTCTGCTTATTGCAGACTTGATTGCTCTTTTCCCCCCCCAAAATTACCATGGAAACAAATCCTTTATTAATTTTGGTTTTTTGCTTTGCTTTTTTAGTTTGAAAACCCACATTCTTTAGGGCTTTTCCAAATGCATTCCTGAACTTGAACCACTTCCTTTAGTTACCGGGGCACAAGCTTAGCTACAAGTAATGCTGCTTTCTTGCTGAACAGATTTATTTTTAATTTTTTTTCCTCTTGGAATATCTCTAAGCATTTTTATGAGCAAGGTCAAATAAAGTTTTCTGATGCTACAGATAAGCAGTATTCTCATTTTATAGCTGAACAAACCAGAAAAGTCCATTGAAGTCTCCCTCCTAGTGACACCAGAGGGAATATAACTATTTTCAGTTTACTCGGAACTGGATCCCAAATGATTTGCGCGCAGGCAGGTGGCAAATGAGGGGAAGAGATGGGAAGGGTTGAGTGTGGTAGCCAGCCCCCATCTGCCCCACGCTGCAGCCCTGGCACCGGTGCCCATCAGTGAAAATGTTCTTGCTTGACTGTAGGGAGTACGGCAGGAGCACGCAGCCCACGGAGAGCAGGAGGAGGCACCAAGAGGGGTTGTACGGCTTTCCTCATGTCTGCGCTGGGTGCGACCTGCTCCGGGTGCCACACGCCTCCCAGCACAGGCTCTGCCCCTGTGCCCGCCTGCCTTTGCCGCTCTCACCATCGTGACAGCTTCCAGTAAAGTTCATGAGACCTTGGTGGGGGTGAAAAGGTTTAGAAAAATAAGTACTTTTTTTACCTTTACAGTTGAAATGCACTGGCTTTCTATTTAAAGAATATTCTTTTAATCTGAATTAAGAAAAGGAAAGGTTTCAGCTTTCACCTGTTACTTCTGACTTCAATTGTATCAATTCAGTTACCTTTATGTTAATGTACTATACACAAATATATTCCTGTGTCTTAATACACATAAGTAATTCTTTGACATTTTTCTTTAATCTTACTTGTTAATAATTTTAAAATGTAACAGTAAAAGTGTTTTTATAAATGGCTCTCTGTATCTGATACTTTACTTGGCCTAATATTACATGTATTGCAACTGCTTTACTGCAGTGTATTTTGTAAAACAGTAATGTTCACAACACTGGCTGTGTGATACAGGTGTGCAAAGAACCAAAACTCCTCTCTCGTCAGAAGAAACAATATTTTTTTATCCCTGTAATATATCCATTCGAAACTTGCAGTTCTCTGGTTAGTGAAAAAACAATTCATATAACGTTCATCAAACCACAAAAAAAAGCAAGATGTTAGAAGCTGTTTTGCTGCACAGTATACATATATACTATGTATAAAGTTCATGCATTTATGTGTACGCATAGCTACATTGCACTAACAGTATAATTTATTAGCAAAAAAAGAGTTTACGTTTCTCAGCATAGGTGTAAAATCAAGGAATAGAAAGAACTACTTTAATTTGCATTGATTTCTTATGACACAAATCTGGTTTTGTTCTTAACATACAGTTCTGGTTTTGCAAAGAGTTGATTTTGGTTTCCTGAACCACCCGGATGTGTCCGTTATAAAGGGTATGAGTATAAAAAGAACAGGATGTATATATTCTTATTTGTCTTAAAGTTCATTTTTCGTATCAGGTGCTATATAGGCAGTTTATTTCAAATAGTGGCATAACTTTCCTTTATGTCTACTCGATTTTCGTATGAAAAACAGCAAGCAGGCCTTGTTTCGATTTGGAAGATGTTGTAGAATAAAATAGACATGTGCCAAGTAAGAAGATACTTCATTTCAGTTGTGGGCAACTGTAAGACATGATAGATGATTTTCCTGTACAAAATTCCCCACTACTGAGACAGTATTAGTTTTTACTTTAATTACCAGCTCCAGTAATGTTTCCTATCCATAACTGTCTGCAAAATAGACTGTTGCTGAGCAGAGGGTATGGCCTGTTTACTCATCCATTGAAAAGAGTGCCTAAGTTCTACCAAGTCTTCCTTACTTGGTCTGAACTGCCTCATGGGAGAGTGTCCTTCATTTAAATATTTAAATATTAATGTTTCATTTTACAGGCAGAAAACTTCAATGTCATTTTAAGGATATGTAACTTTGCTGGGGAATCTCTACCCATCACAGAAGCGGGCCTTCTTTTTATTTTTTCACCTTAAGAGAAAGCAT